>JACEGR010001283.1:0-177585 GCA_014170235.1 Listronotus bonariensis
TCGCTGGGTCCATACGTCGTTGGGACAAACTCTGTCTTTTAATTCTTTAGTTATTAAATTTAATATTTAAATTTAAAGCTAAAAATGCGTTTAAAACAAATTCCACAAAAACTAGATGTAATACATATTTTTTGATTTGTTATCTTTATTCCGAAATATGAAGTGTGTAATAATTCGAAGAAGCAAAAACAAAAATTTTGCAGACCAGTGTTATTTAATCCACTTAGGGCGGTTGCATATTAAAATCTGTTTAGTTACCTTAGTTGTCCAACAGTATATTTTCCTTTACTATAACGCATCCTATCGAATCTCTGCAGAGTATCTTCTCCCAAGCCCTCATCCATCGTAACTTTTTCACCAGGACAACTACTGCTGACTATAAATTCCGCAACAGCTTTTCCAAAAACAACAATTTCCAGCAGTGAGTTAGCTCCTAACCTGTTAGCTCCATGCACTGAAACAGATGAACATTCCCCGCAAGCGTATAGTCCCTTGACGATTACATCTTTTCCAGGACCAACCTGCGTGATCACTTGACATTTGTAGTTTGTAGGAATACCGCCCATGGTGTAATGTACCGTTGGTATCGTTGGAATCGGTTCCCTAAGAATATCCACTCCTGCAAACGTGTATGCGGACTCTCTAATTCCGGGCAGTTGTTTGATAATAATTTCTTTGGGTATGTGATGTAGCTGTAGGTTTACATACTCTTTTTTCGGACCGCAACCTCTGCCTTCCATTATTTCAATAGTACTCGACCTTGATACGACATCTCTGGAAGCCAAATCTTTGCTTTTGGCGCATATTTCTCCATGAATCTTTCTCCCTTTGCGTTAGTAAAGAACCCGCCCTCGCCGCGTGCACCTTCGGTTATAAGAATGCCCACACCGTAGACGCCAGTTGGATGAAACTGTATAAACTCTAAATCTTGTAAAGGAAGGCCAGCTCTTGAAACCATAGCTGTGCCATCGCCAGTATTTGTGTGCGCAGCAGTACAGGAAAAGTAAGCTCTTTCGTAACCACCTGTTGCTAAAATGGTATGTTTGGCCCAAAATTTGTGAATACACCCGTCTTCTAGACACCTGTAACAAATGGAAATGGTAAACTAATATAGTTATAGAAGCACAACTGTGTAGTTCAACGCCATCTTTCTTTAATTATCAAAATTTATAAATTTTAATATATCTTCCTATCATTATTTTGAAAACTATTAAATAAAGTGGGATTTTACCTTACACAAAAATTTACATGATCTTTTTAAAAATAATACTCTGGTTCTAAAACCTCTGTTTTTTTATCGTTTTAATGCCTATTTTTCATATTAATAAACAGTTTTTTTAAACTAAACCGACTTCCGACCGACTTCAAAACAATAAAGGTCAAAACACACTAGGCGCTCAGGTATCGGTGCGTTCACCGTCCTATGAATTATTTCACATGCTTTTAAAATAAATGACCTTGAACGACATTTAAATACCATGTGAAATAAGTAAGCGTACCGAGACTTGAGCGCCTAGTATTTTTTTTTCGCCCTTTCATGGTCTTCCCACCCAGGTCCGACCACCGCCCCCTAGGTGGTGCGCTGCAGCCTTAAAGGCTTATTGTGCCTTTCCATTCACACACCATTAATTCCATAACCTGTATAGTTGGTGTTCGGTCCGAATGGTTAACCCCGAGCAAAACACCGGCGGACACCCGTTCACCCATCCAATTTATGGCCGCGCTTCTCAATGCTTATCTTTGGTGACGGACGAGGCAGACCCCACCGGAGCAGCAACAAGCGCGGTAAGCGCCTAGTATGCTTATGAGAGATTAAATTTAAACAAAATATTATTTGGCTTTTCTCCAGAATAAAATTAAAAAGTTTATTTAATATTTTAAGAAAATTAAAACTTTTATACATTATGAAGAACTATTCTGCTCTTACACAATATAATTAAATTATTATTACTTTAAAAGAAATAAAATAATAAAATATTAAATATTAAGTTACTTACAATACAAAGGTTTCAATCTATAAACAAAGGTTCATTAGCACTCGGTTGAAATTATTTTAATCCAATAAAATAAAATCTTAACAAGACGCCAGACGGGAACTGAGCCAATGGTTGCGTCTCAAAAATGTGGTAAATAGTTTACCACATTTTTGGTTAGCTATTTACCACATTTTACCAATACCTAAACTGATTTTAATTATTACCATGCTATTACTCCTTTGCACTCTTCATCTACCATAAGCAAGTCCAAAACGTAAAACTCAACAAAAAACTCCACATTGTGCTTACAAGCCAGTCCATAAACGGTTTGTAATAAGTAATGCCCTGTACCATCCGCCGCGGCACAACATCTATGAGCTTGTCCTCCCTCTCCAAATTTAAGTGACTGACCTCCAAAAGCCCTTTGGTATATTCGGCCATCTTTCATTCTCGAAAAGGCATTCCCCAGCTTTCCAATTCCTGGACACAGGTTGGAGCTGCTTTGGTCATATAATGAATTGCGTTTTGATCTCCAAGCCAGTCAGATCCTAGAAAAATATTATACAGAATCAGCCAAATGAAGTCGTTTATAAGCAATAGTCCTTGGGCCAGTAATGGAATGATGTTCATAAAAGAACACTTTTAAAAACTTTTTAGGACGGTTTATTTTAACGAGTCTACCACGAATATTCATATCGCCATACTGGCGATTTTAAAGATCAATGAGACCTCTGGTGGTCAACGGCGCAACCTAAGAAAACAGGTGATCGGACATGTTTAACCATTGAAATAGACATAAATATAATATTAATTATTTACTTCGTTATGTCTAACACGCGTTTTTAAGCCCTGTGCGCAAATAGCTGTGTGTTTTACAAGTATTTCTTTTCACCTATATTAAAACGTTTATTATGGCATCAGAAGAGCCATTAATATCTAAAATAAGACCTGTGTATAATCAAAATAATATGGAATTTAAGATCTCTTCTACTTTCACTGTGCACCTACTATCGGGAGTGCAATTGAGGAATGAAAATACTGAGCTTAGCGTCAAAAACAGTTCTTCACTCATTCCGAAAAAAGTTTTACATGGCGCTTTCCTCACTACTCACCACTAACAAAAAAGTCTGTTAAACCATGAAGGGCACTACTCAAACTTACAAATCAAGTTTTAACACACTTAATACGTATAAATCTATACAAATTCACGGCTGTATTGAAACTTGAATAGTATTTCAAACCGTTTCGATACCTGAAATCCGTAACAGGATCAAAGCTAGCTACCTGCATATTACCTGCTTCTTTCGACTTTGTTTACGTTTAGCAGCGCCCCCATCGGTAGTTAAAATCGCCAATATGAAAGCGGGGTTTTAACCCAGCCTGTTAATGTCAACTGTTTCGGGTGTCGGACTCGGCGAACGCGTCACTTTTTTTCTCATAAGTTTACCACAATGTTTTACATGCAATTTTTAAACATTGTGCCAAACATCGTAAGGGTTACAGTCACGAAACCCGCCTAATCCGCTATCCGAAACATGTGTTTAACTCTTATGCTTTCATGAATAAAACCCTTAAAATTTTTGGTACTATGTTTAAAAATTGCTTATAAAACATTGTGGTAAACTTGTTCGACAAAAAGAGACACGTTCTCCCAGTCCGACACCCGAAACATTTGACATTGACATTCTGGGTTAAAGCGCCGCTTTCATATATGTATAACTGTAAGTATAACGAAAGTGTCTAGGAACCAAATGAAGAAAGAAAAAATTTAAGAAATTGAATGCTGGGATACTATCGTAAAAAGAACTATGGATAGAACGGATTGTGAAAGAAAGGATGGTCGTCAATATGAAGAGAAACAATAGTTTATGCCAATACTAAGCCCTGAAGCGCCACGGCATTTAGTTATTGAAAACTAAAAGAGCGACCATCCACAATAACTGATATGGGTTCGTCAATTAGAAAGAAAATTGGAGAGCCTAAAAGACTATAGACAGAAAGTTTGCTGTGGAACCTGTATAAAAATGGATTTATCGACATCAAGGATCTGGAATTCACCTCGAAACTTAACGAAAAACATCTTTTAAGCAATAGTTTGACCATTCCTTTAGAGTAGAAGAAAGTAGGGGGAAACTGGTACAAAAATTATTACTTGTGTTTATGGCACATAATCAGAAAGATAAACTTCTTGTGGACCAAAATTTTTAAAAGTCTGGCATTCTTACATCATTTAGAAAACCAAGGTTTGTGATTAAAGGATTTTTGTTCTTTTAAGAAAAGCCGACAGTAACCAAAGACTAAGAAGAGAAAAAAATCCTTAGGCTATTTGAGTCGGCTGAGTTGTAGTGCTAGACGGCGAATGGTGGCAAGCATTTATTTACCTCAGAAAGTAAAACACAGTCACCAAGCTATGATAGGAGCGACCAAGGGGAGTAATATCAGATGCTTTATAAAAATCAGGGTTAATAGTAAAAAATATCTCAGTGGTTTTGGTTTAAGTGTGGAATAATTGTAATACGAAATACCTTTTACAGTATCATAAAAATGCCACACCCAATAATCATCTTCGAAATTGCTTAGAGCTGCATTCAAGCCTCCTTGAGCTGCACAAGTATGAGATCTTGTAGGAAACAATTTGGTTATGCAGGCTGTTTTGAAACCATTCATAGTCAGTCCTGACGCAGCTCTAAGACCGGCACCACCAGCACCTACTACGACACAATCATATTGGTGGTTTACTATGGGATATTTTTGGGAAATCTGCAAATAAATAATTGGATGGCAATATTAAACTTTTTGATTTAAAAATGTTTTTAGGTATCACTTATTTTTACTACTTTTACTATAGCATCACGTATAAAATAACTTATAGTAGGGGAGCTTCTCAATGCTAAATGGGGAGATGATAAGAAGAGGTATATTATTATTATATAATCTATACCTTTTAATCGGTAGGGGAAGCGGCTTTAGATTTTTAAATATGTCAAAAACTACTGTTGGTATTTTGGCTTGTGGAATTCGTCAGATTAAATATTTTCCGTTATCCTTAAATTATTTTCTACAAAAATAAAAATACCCACACTCGAGAATGTCAATATGACATTTTTTACAGGTTTGTAGCCCTCCGCTTTTTTACCTCACTCTAAAATTGTCAGATTAGTAGAATATACATTTTTAGGATGCAATTAACTTTATCCTTGATGGGCGGCCTTATATGCGAGGCTCATATTTGATGGAGGTACTTAACAGGGTACAAGGTATTCTCGTGTATATTAATCTGCCGCGCCGTGGTAAATCTCAAAATTCCCCTTCTGGGCTCCCCTACTATTAAATGTTTTTTTTTTTTGTAAAATTAATACACGTGCACAAGCCTTAGTGCTAAGTCCTCTAGGTCATGAATAGCACAGACAATAGTTTTTACCTTTGTTAATATTTTGAAAATAAAAATACTAGAAACACACATTTTAAATTATTTATTAAATAAATGGTGATTTTTCACTTATCTGGCTTATCGCCATTTTTATTTAAATTTTGTGTAAGGGTTTTTTGGGGCAATGAGCACGAATTTGATAATGTTTTTTTGTTACAAACAATGATATTTAAGTAACTATATTGTTGTCAGATTTTCATTTCAAAAACACCATAATTATCTAAAAAAGTAGATTTACAGTTTTAGGCAAAAGAACCCATGGTTTTTCGAAGGTTACCTCGTTTCTAATTAAACGTCTCTGAGAAAGATGACATGAGGAGCCTAGAATTAAAGTGTACAATCTCCATTTATAGGGAAAAGTGGGGAGCCTTCATACAGTTTTTATATTTTGCTTTGTGGAATGCCGTGTTTTAGGTATATCTCTTTTAACTTATGACACACTAGTAGCTTAACTATTTTATATTGTAGTAGAACCTTAATATTATTAAAAATCTACATGCGCGAGTTTCCATAAGACTTTTACAAAAAAAACCAAAATGTATGAATGTACCCCATTAGTGGGGTACATTCATACAACCGAAGGGGCACATTTAGCATCACTATTAATTCGTCATAATTATTGTTTATTATTGTTTTATACCACACTGTATAAAAAAAAAACACAAATACATTTTTTAACATAAAAACAAATAGTAAAATTCAAAATTAAAAAGCAGGTTTTATCCAAATCTGTTAATGCCTATTTTAACATCGCAATAGTTTCGTGATATGAACATAAGTAACAAATAGTGAACGGAGTGTCATTAAACGGTCATTACGTTACATGTATGGTTATCTACCAAAGGCACTTAATACCATTTTTTGTTTTAGTCAGTTATATTAATTAAAGTTAACAATCTCAAAATGTAAAAAAAAAATTGCTTATACATTATTAATTATATCAAATAAAAAAACTCTAGTTAACACAAAGATACCTTAACTTACAAAATCTAAAATTAATATGCCTATGGTATTAACAGATTATGGCCTAAGATCTATGGTAATATTATTACTATGTCTGATAAATTAACTGATCCTTGACATCCTAAGACACAAAGTTCATAAAGCACCCTGTTTTTTTTTCGTAAAAATGAAACTTAAACTACTTAATATAATATTTACAACTACTATAATCGTCGGTGTAACTAAAAATAGTAGTTAAAAAAATATTCATAAAGGGCCAGGGGTACAATTATATAGTATGAATGTGCCCCATATACTTGTGTATGAATCTGCCCCATCACATGCTAATTAATAAAAAAATTTGAAATAGAAAAACCGTATTTATCTATATTAATTTACACATTAAATTAGTGCCTCTGTATTATTATAATTGGGATTAAATAGCAATAATTAATCCAAAAAATAGTAACTGGCCATAAAATATATCCAAAGTTACGTTATGAAATTACTTACGCGAGGCAAAAACACGTTCCGTGTTGTGCACTCGATCTTACCGCACCAAAAATTCTGAAACTTCACTAGTCTTTAAACACACATAAAAACTGTGCACACCCACTTACGTTACTATTTTAGGTAATTTTCTAGAAAATGGGAGCAACTCCGATTTTGACGAAATTTGGTATACGGGGTTTTTTGGGGCGCTGATCACGAATCTGAAAGAATTATTTGGCGGAAACGTTTCGTTCTCGAGATATCCATCATCAAAGTTGATATTTGAACTAACCTTATTTTCACTATATTCCCCCTTCTTTTTGCACACAATTCTTGATTTAAAGCTAAAGTGTCACACAATATTTGATTTTCACCTTTTAAAACCCCGTTTTTCTACGTTTTTACATTATTTTTGAATTAAACCCCCGTATACCAAATTTCGTCAAAATCGGAGTTGCTCCCATTTTCTAGAAAATTACCCTATTTTACTTCGTGTCTAACTTCAGATAAACTCAATGTATGTAGGTGCTCCTTGTATGAATCCACCAAACTTTCCCCTACTTTTTGATGCAACAGCGAGATAAATGTCTCAATATTTGTATTTTTCAGCTCTGAATTTAAACAAATAACTTTTAAGACCATGACTACATCCATAACAGTGTTCAAACTTGAAGAATGCATTACATTTAATGTACAGGTTTGATTTGCCTATTTTTAATTAGACATGAGGTAAAAATCTAATTTTAGAGATTGTTCACTTTAAAACCAGCCCCTTTACATATTATGATAAAGGATAATATTTGTATTATTTACTTACATTTCCATCACCCCTTATACATTGTGAACTTATTCTTTTTAGAGCATAATCCCTCTGATAGGTTCTTAACAGTGATGTTCTTAATGATGATGTTACCGATTTACAAACAAGTTTTCCTATCTTATTCATTATACACAATTGTCAGAGACTGTCACTGTATGACTTTTTAATAAGTTACCTGCTTAAATGAATTTTTCAAGTATTTTTTCACAAGCCTACCTTACGAACACCTAAATCACCTTAAAATTCATAATGCAGGTTATATTTCTTATTTTTTGGTTTGCAATAAGGAAACTTTAAAAAATCATCTGGACATAAAACATAGGTAACTATCTGGAAATATGCGACAACTCCTATTTTGACGAATTCAAATTGAAAAAATGCCCCAATGTTTTTTGTATAGTTTAGATTTATGCAGTTTAGTGGATTTTATTTATTTTCTAAAAACTAAGCAAGCTACGTAAAAATATAAAGAAACAAAAAAGTAGTATTTTTAGATGTAGAAACATAAAAGTTGCAAAAGAAGTCAGTGGCGTACATTTTTTTGTTAATAATATTAACTAAGATGCATCCCGCGCCGCCATTGGTCTCACTAATTAAAATTAGTTTGGGGCTAAATTAACTTTCTATTTCAAAGAAAACCACAGTAAAATTCTATTAAAATCGGATAAGACATATTTAAGATATTACTAAAAACTCGATTTTTTTAAAAGTTTAACACCCTGTATCTTAGAAACAAAGCATTTCTGGACCTATGTTTATATCAACTTTTATTTCATAAAATTGGCTCTGAAATACGCCCTTAAATTTTCTTACACCCTGTATACAGCATACCATGCATCTGCCCTTATAACCCAAGTTGGTTTCATAAACGTTTATAAAACATATAAAGTAGATTTTGGGTAACGTACGATAAACGTTGTCAATCGTTCGTGAATGTTCTTTAAACGTTTTTAAAGTTTGTGTCGGCAAAACAACGTTTTAAAAACGTTTTTGTACGTTACTAAATATTTTTATAGTACCGGAAGCGTTCTAGGAACAGGCTTTTAAAGTTTTTTTTGACGTTTAAAGATACGTTGTCATAGTATTGCTGTATTTGGTAATTGTTTACAAAACGGACGCATTGCCGATTTTAATGAAATTTGGTATACGAGGTTTTTGGGGCGCTGATTACGAATCTGCATTTATTTCGAACACGCTTCGTTCTCCAGATATTCATCATCAGACTTGATAACCACAACTAATCTAAATTCACTATTTCCCCCTTCTTATTGCAAAACAATTCTTAATTTAAAAGCTACATTGGTACTAAATATTTGATTTCTACGTCTTAAAACCCCATTTTTCTATTTATTTTACCCATTTCTTTTATAAAATTGCAAAGCTTCACTTTCGCTTGGCGCCCCAAGGCTACTGCAATTAGAAGTGAGGCCTAACAATTTTATGGATAAATAGGTAAAATAAACAGAAAAATGGGAATTTAAGAGTCAAATCAAATATTGAGTACCAATTTAGCTTTAAATCAAGAATTGTATGCAAAAAGAAGGGAAAAATAGTAAATTTAGGTTAGTTCTGGATATCAAGTCTGATGAAAGAGTGTTAAATAAATTAAAAAAAACATGTTCTTAAAGGTGTAAATTAAAAACTGTATGTAAGAAAAAGGAAGACTGAAGTAAAAATAAGGTTAGTTGGATTTTTAAGTATAAGGATGATTATCTGCAAAACGAAACTCTCCAAAAAAAAATTTAGATTCGTAATCAAGAGTCAATATGCCATGGATGTTAAAAGATTGTATTTGGTATTGAAAAAGCAAAAATGCTGTTTTTTAACCCTAAATATGCTTTATCTATCTTTGAAGGTTAGAGATAATTGAACTGCATAAGCGACAGCATGCTCATTACATGGCTTTCCGCACCTATCAAGATGTTTTTTTTAAATTGAAAGAATGCTCTTAAATTTTAATTAAAAATAATTAATATTAAATTAAACGTTGTTAAAACAAAAACGTTTACGACTGGTTTCGGCGCAACTGTAGATAACTCCATAATTAAAAAATTAAAATTCTGTTGGTTGTAAATAATTTATTGTGACTTGCCTAAAGCTAAAGAACCAGTGGTTATGCAGCTTTTAAGATTCCGTTAACGCTGTATACCAGTATTTAAACGGTTTAAACCGTTCTTTACAAGCGCTTACCTACATCTGCTAAATAACAATAATAAGCCAAAATAAATATTATACAGTGTGACTAAGTAAGTTGGCGTCATATGGAAACTTTTTTATAATTGATTTTACGAGAAAAGGTATTTTTTTTAAGTTCTGCATGATTCAAAATCTAAAATACTACTATACAGGGTGGCGCACCACAAACGCCTCGGTCTCTAGAACAAAAACCGTATTATTTTTTAAATATTTGTTTACTGGCATATGTGGATATATTAGGAGCATACTTTTATTTATTTATTTATTTATTTATTTATTTATTTATTTATTTATTTATTTATTTATTCATTTATTTATTTATTTATTTATTTATTTATTTATTTATTTATTTATTTATTTATTTATTTATTTATTTATTAATTAATTAATTTATTTATTTATTTATTTATTTATGACATCATAAACTCTACAGAAACATGATCTAAATGGTACAACTTTAAAATTATAAGGAATTATACAGGATTCTTCAAAAAAGAGATCCATATCAAACTTATGTTTTGTTTTTTTAAATTGAATAACCTGTATATTAGTTCATTTTTAGATTGTGGAAATAAAAAAGATGTTAGTTTTATCAGTGATCCTTATACCAAAAATAAAAGGTTTTTAAAATATTTAGGATTTTGGAAAAAATCATGACAAAAACAAAATTTTGATTTATCTTACCTTACTTACTTTTGACTTTGTATATTATGTTATATTGCTGGGATGTAAACCTACTATCACCTACATTTATATTTTTTTAACTAGAAATTATACAGGGCGCCCAGAAACTAATATTAAATATTAGCTACTTTAGAGTGCATTTTACTTGCTTATTTTAAACGGAACACTCTGTACATTGTTCCATTTTTAGATTTTATGAATAAAAATAAGGTAAGTTTCTCTTGGCAACTTCTATGCCAAAAATGTAACGTCTTTAAGATATTTAGGAATTTTAAATAATATTTTAGATATTTAGATTTTTGAATAATTTATGAAAAAACCTAACTTTCCGATATAGGGCAACTTTATTATTTTAAATGTATATTTTCCAAAATCTTAAAACTGAATTATTCCTCTTAGCAAAAATGTAACATAGGCCATGGTTATTTAAAAACAACGGATATATTGAACTCCAAAAATTAATTCCATTATTTTTTTAAACAACCATGGCTTATGTTACATTTTTGCAAAGAGGAAAAATTAAGTTTGAAGATTTTCGAAAATATGCATTTAAAATAATAAAGTTGCCCTATATCGGAAAGTTAAGTTTTGTTTTTTCATAAATTATTCAAAAATCCTAAATATCCTAAAAACATTACATTTTTGGGATAGGAGTAGCTAAAGAAACTTACCTTATTTTTATCCATAAAGTCTAAAAATGGAACAATATACAGGATGTCCCATTTAAAATAAGCAAGTAATTTGCACTCTAAAGTAGCTAATATTAAATATTAGTTTATGGACACCCTGTAAAATGTTTAGTAAAAACAATAAATGTGGGTGATGGCTACAGCATACACGCAATTCGGGGGGCTAGGGGGGCTTAGCCCCACAAAAGGAAATTAGACAAAATTAGCCCTCCCCAAAATTCCCAGTATCCAAGCCAGAAACTTATGTGACTAAAACCTAAAAGCGTTTTTATGTCAATAGTGCCACTTTTTCCCAACTGTAGGTCATTTTTGTGGCAGTGATGGCAAATAAATCCCTTTGCTTTCCCTAATTTTTTTGCAAAGTCTCGAAGCTTGCCTTCTATCTTTCGGGACTACCAAGACTCCAGCCCCCTAAAAATCCAAGCAAATTGCGCCTATGTGGCATAGTTTATATTCTAGTATAACATAACATACTAAGGCTGAGTTTATAGATCAGAATGTAGAGTAATTAGTAATAGCATTAGTATTAATATTAACCTAAAATAAATCTAGCAATTTTCTTGGCATTGTTTAGCTACATTAAAAAAAAACTAAGTAATGAAACTTAAATTAAAAATGAGTTACTAATTTTAATCTTTTTATGGCACATAAGCAATTAATATTTTTTCCCATTTAGTATAGTATTAGTTTTGAATTTTAGAGAGTTTTAAGGTCGTTTCTTACGACTAAAAAAATAAATTTAATTTAAAAACACTTCAATTAAAATGTATGTTCTCGAATCTTCAAACATCTTTTCTTTACAAGTATTTGCAATATTAGCAATTATACAGAGTACTTTACTCTTGAGAAAAATTACATTTTTGGCCAAACCTCGTAGACGACTGACACAGTTTGATATTTGATGATTGCATTTTAGGTTTTGGAGCATGCAGAACTTTTTATAAAGAATAAGTTTTTTTGTAAAATTAATAATAAAAAAGTTTCCCATATGCCACTAACTTACGTAGACACAATGTATTTGGTAAACCTTATATCATATCATTGAAAAAATATAATTTACGGTTTTACGCTAAAGAACTTTAATAATTCAAATGTAAACCACTACCTTTAGTCTTAAATTTAAACCTACGTATTTCTCAATTTTTAGTGTTAATTATATCCAATCTTTAAACCTAATAGTTTTTAAGATAATAATAGTAAAACGCTAGGCTGTCTTAAAATAGCGAAGAAAATAAAGTTTCACTTTTAATAACTTAAAAATTATTACGTTTAGAGATAATTACCAAAAAAAAAAACAATGAGAAATTAGTGTTAAGTTTACTTTTAGGGCTTAAGGTAGTAGTTACCATTAAATTATTAAAGTTTTTATCGTCAATAGGATAAAAAGGTTCATTAAATACACGACATGTACACGGAATAACTTCGCCGCTTACAAGATACAAAATTAAATTTAATATAATAAAAGTATTAAGTTTCAATTAATAAACAGGGTGTCTTAAAAGACAATAATTTTTATTGTCAAGTAGATTTTTAGATGGAACACCCTGTATATTTTAACTGAATTTTGACTCTAAAATTCTACATCTAAAATATATAAGACACTATACGTCATTTATTGCTGGTTTTTGAGATATTAGCAGTATGCTGATATACTGAAAAAGAAAAAAATAATATTTTGGTTTTAATTATTTTTAAATATGTCTGTCACTGTCAGGGGAACAAATATTATATTAACATGTTTGTGTAAAATATGCAGGGCGTTCACTTTAAAAACAACCTACTTGACAATGGAAATTATCTTTTTGAGACACCTTGTATATTAACTAGTAGTGTCAATAAAAAAAGTGAATTCAAATAAACATTTTTGATTTTAAGTTTATTTTTGAATCTTGCAAAGGGGCGAAGATATTTCTTGTATAAATAGAGTTGGTATACACTGTATATGTAAAACATCGCATTAGGCCCTTCTACCATCATTTTTTTACAAAACGATAAAAATGGCGCCTAACATGGCAGTTTTGAATCTTTCGGTATCTTGGGTTTTGACTGTTTTTTTTATTAAATAAGAAATCAAAATATCATACAGTGGCGTAACAACTCTGGGGCTAGACAGGGCAGTGCCGGGGCCCCAAAGCACCGGGGGCCGCTCGGACTCTGCTGACTTGAAAAGTATAAATTGGAGTAGTAAAGATTGGTTCCATATGTGGAATATAGGTAAAGTAGAGTGTTAAGAAGATGCCCTTTGTTTTTGGACCACTTACAATTGGGTACAAACGATTTAAAATAGTGTGATTGGGGGCTTTTCTTGTTTTTGCAACGGGGCCTTTGCTTACAGCTACGCCACTGGCTCTGAATCTTACACAACAATGTGCATTAAAAACTGTAAAATTTTTATTGTTAAAACAATTTATAAAAAAGTGTATTAAAAAAAGCTTCTTTTCTTTTGGAAAACAGCAGTTTATAATAAAATAAATAATAAACAGTTTTAAATGTTACCTTTCCCACCATGCAGATTTTAGTTACTGTAATGATTATTAAAACGATGTGTATACCGATGATGTAACATTACAAGAATTTTGTGGCAAAATATAGCGGTTAAATTTTAAAAAAATATATTTGTTAGAATATTGCATGCTAGAGACATCTATATTCCGTTTCCTATAAACATCCATTTACATATAATTGATTTACCAACCTAATTTAAAATAAAAACAAATTTATTTAATACAGAATTCTTTAAGGTTCTATCTCTGTTATGTAGGCATCTCTAGCACCTTTCTAGAGACATCTAGTGATAGCTATTCGTATCAACTTATAAAATGTTTCAGTTTAGTCGTTGCAGTTTATCGACCTTTTAGACACGTATAAAAAATAGTAAACCAGTTATAGGAATTTTACCTGGCCACTAGAATGCGCTTCTCGTTCAGGTATCATTAATAAAATTTATGTCTATGTTGCCAGATTTATTAGCCAGGATTATTTTTCAGGAACTTGTTTTCTACCTGTATTAAAGCCTGTATATTTTACCGATGTATATCGCTGCCAAAGCATTATTAAGCCATGGTTTCCTTGGACTGACACTCGCGCAAATAAAAACCACTTTCAAGTAAAAATTTGATTCTGCCGACCGACCGACAGTCCTAAAAACTCTAGCTTTAATCTTTGGCCAAAGCTCTTTCCTATTTTGGTAGCCCTAGGCAAAATAATACGCAATTAAAGAAATGGCTATCGCAGAATTAAAATAAGATTGGAAGAAGAAATAAATATTTCATTCTAAGAAAATATTATACTGGGTGTACACTACTTAATGGTACTAACGGCCGTATTTACTTCTAACTCACTAACTTTATCAGACCGATAGCAGCTAATGCTAATGCCTTTTGGTATTGGCATTAACAGGTTACTAGTCTGATAAAGTTAGTCCGAGCTTGGTGAATACGGCCGTAAGAGAAACTATAAACTTCAATTGCCAAAATATTAAGATTTAACCAAACAGGATAATACGTCACTAAACCAAACATATACTATGTTCAAAACTAGATTATAGGAAAGATACAGGGTGTCAATGTAAAGAAAAAAAACATTTGTGATTAATATCGATATTGGCAAATACTAAACAACTTAAACGCAAATATCTGGAAAAAGGGTTAGGAGTAAACTGACCACATTTTCAGGAAAATATGTTTTTCTCTAAATGTTTTTGAGGAGCAAAAAAGGTCCTCACCTTGGCTCAATCGCTCAAATATTTATTTCAATGGGAAACGATAAATTAAATAAATCGGTCAATAAATCGATAAAGTTAAGTTTGTCTTTCCCAAATTTTTGAAATTCCAAAAAAAGGTCTTTACCTTCGCGAAAACCATTTGCTTTCTTTGTTTATACTCAATCCGACCAAAAATCGGAAAATTTCAAAAAATCGGCGGGACGCGCCTAAAAGCGAGACACTACGGCAAAAAGCTAGACTGTCCCCCAAAATCGGGAAGTGTAATCACTTTAGTTGGGGGAAGTAAATAAATTACGTGAGGCATTTAGGGTGGTAGGGGGTCGACTTGAATATCATCAAATTTTAAGGTTAGGGGTCTGTAATATCACGTCATTTTTCTTCCGCTAGAAACAGGAAAAATGTAGGGAGATTTGGACAGGTTCCCCAGGAAAAACAGTTGTAAATATTTGGGTGGAGGTTTTGTTTTGCTATTCAAAATAATTTTTACGACAAAATCAATATTTAGGTTTCAAAGAGTGATGTCTTTTTACACATAGAAATCTCACGTAAGATTGGGGGATGGGGATGGGCAGGTTGAAGCAAATCTCAACAAATCTTGTCAGGGGAGGAAGGGACGAAAAATTAAAAAAGATTTCTACGTAATTTATGGAGGTTTTACGCTTTGTTTACTTACCTAGAGTCCTTTTTTTTTGGTTGTCACCTTTTGCCTACCAAACTTATTTTTTGCGTACGGCCCTGATGAAAAATATCCAAAAATAAAGTAACTTTGGTATTCGTTTGAATACGTTTTTGGTCAGTATTCGAGATTCTGGATTCTCAGTAACGTTTTTAAATCATAGTATTGCAATAAATTTAAATACACAATTTAGGGGGTGTTGTTTAGGGTAAAGACCTGTTTTTGGGTTTCCTAAATATATTCATGAATACTGAGTCCTGATACTCGAATACAGCAGTTTTCCAATATGTTTTTGTCTTGGTATTCGAATCCGTAGTATTCGAATTTTTTTGAATACGTTATTCAAGATTCGTCGAATACAGTGTTTCAGTATTTGACCCAACTGATGTGGGGCCAGCAACATATGGGGGAAGGCACTTTGTGGTTACGCCCAAAATGGCGGTACTACCTCCCCCTCCCCGAAAACGGTTAAGAAATTCGCAAGAAAATACCTTATTTAAGGTCTGCAAATTAATATCTGCAATATGTCAAAAAACAATAAATGAAATAATAAATTTATTTGTAAACCATAGTTGTTTTCTTTACAGGGTGGCCACTTATTTACTGTCAAGATATTAGGACTCTAACCAGACATAGGTACAGTCGAGGACAAAAAAACCTTCCACCAGGCTAATTTTTTTAACGGGTTCTTTTCTTCGAAAATTGATATTTTAGATAAATTTCAAACAAAAGAAACCCGTTAAAAAAGTAAACTGGGTAGACGGTTTTTTGTCCTCGACTGTACCTATGTTCAATTATGGCCCCCTCCCACCCCTTTAGAATGACTGGTTGCGCTAGTTGCCACCTCGGAATACAAAGAAACGGGTTGAAAAAGTTTTCTGCGCTACTTGCATTTGATCCAAAACAAGATAATAATACTTAAGTTACTTACATAAGAATAATTTTATGAATGAAGATGCCCCCATAATTTTTACATACTTTCTCCTGAAAATTACCAACACAATCCGACAACACCGCAGAATAGCCGCAGATCAATCCTGCTGCCGCTTCTCGACTCAAAATGTGTTCGCATTACTGAGCACGCGTTATGCGCAAAGTGTGAACCCACACTTAGCGTGTTTTTTAATAATAAAACAGTTCGTTTTTGCTCTCCGGAGTTTTTCGTGCACCAAAATGTGATAAGATAACAAAATCCAGTCGAGTTTCAGTCGATGTCAAACGAGATACGTGTATACAATGATTAGTGAATTGTTTATCGGGTCGCGTTACAATATTGAATAAAAAACAAAAAAGTGTAAGTGAAAAACAAGGGTTTTTATTAGGAAAGAACAATGACAACAGTGGAACTTTACACCAAGGTAATATAAATATTGCAAACACGTCATCCAGATTTGGCAAGTGTGTGTTAATTCAATTTAAAACCCTTTAAAACATGAAAGAGTTGAACTACCTAATTAAGTTCTAACTTTGAAACCGGTTTGATTTTTTGAAACAACACCGAAGGCCTGTTTGGCAACTTAATACCGTTCTGAATTATGAGGTGAATTCAGTTCAAATTTGTATGATTGTAATCAAAACCCAAATCGGATATTATCAAATTGCGAAGGCCCTATCTGCCCTATATTTTGGGTCAGTCAATATCTGCCCTAATTTATATACCTATAGTTATTTTTTCTGATAAGCAGTAAAATTTGCTACAGTTCTTAATTTTTGTTACACATACCTAGATAGGTATATTTTTAATAAATAGTATAAATACGTACTTGAACTTAACTATTGAATATACTATTGCAAAGCAAATATTTCATAGATCATGTAATGTTATTAAACATATTTTAAACTATATTGATTGTTTAAATAAAGAAAGGTTAAACTTATTTTTAAACTAGAGTAATAAATTTAATAATATCATACTTTCATTTACTATAGGCTTTTTGACTCTGCTATTTATTTTTAAGTAACGTTACCAAAACTAGCTGTTAGATAAATATGTACCTTTTTTAAAAAAGGACACAAGTTATAAATGAAAATAAACGCAAAAGTAAAAAGTATATTATTGGTATCTATCAATAATTAAAAATTAAATAATTTTAGAACTTAATTTTACCAAGTATCAATCAATATCTGTTTTATATTTAAATACTTTTATTTAGTAAAGTTTTATACACACAGTATTTAAAACAAAAACAATACACCAACAGTTCGTATGTCATGCAATATTATAAAAATAATCTATATATATTTTAAAAATAGCATTCTTGTTTTTTAAAACAAAAGATTAAAATTATTTTTACGTTATTAACAAATTTTTGATGGAAAATTAATGTGATTTCTTTAAGGCTCTTGACTTTGCTAATGATTAAAAAACAACATAACAGATTTTGTTAAAATGATAAGTAAAGATACAAATAGCTTTTTTAAACATTTTTATTTATTTTTTAAAAATTAAGATACATAAATTTGTGCATGTAAATTTGAATTAAATGCAATTATTATTTCAAAAGGTTTTGGATGTATAGTATAGACAATGGACACTTATAACAAAAAAAATCTTAGTATTTTACGTAAAATGAAAAAAGAAACCTAATAATAAGTATACAGGGCGTTTCATATTTTTTTCATATCTACTTACTGGACAAACCTCGGACAAACCCTGTATAATCCAAATATTATCGAAATGTGCACAAAGTGATCATATAAATATCACTTGGAAAAAAAACCTTATTTTATACAGTTTACTATAGTACTTAGTAAACTACTTAGGCTAAAAACGTATTATTAAGAATAGTGGTATTTGGTAGAAATGGGTACAACTTATGATTATTTTCTTATATTATTAATTACATTCAAGTTATTAATCCGAGTGTAACAAAACAAAACGTAAATCTACACGAAAGTGCGTCAAGTTTTCCATATAATATATCTATTTTAATAAGAAAATGAATCGTTGCTGTTGTACCTACTTAAAACATGGTATATTATTGAAATTTTAAGATAATTATTTATTAGTCATACATTATATAAAAGATAAAACTAAAACAAAAGAATATATATTTTTAAAGATTTGTATCTTTTAATTTGTAATTACTTTACTTACCTTGTTAACGTGATATTTGTCATATTTTATTTTTCATTTGTCACAACTGAATATTTCGCGATTCGCCAGTATTTGTTTGCGAGATCATATCCAGTTTTTTTATTCTGCATAAATATGTCGAAATAAATACAACAAAAGTATAAAAATAAAAAACATTTTATATATTCCAAAAGTTACAAAATATAATTTAGAGAAAACAAGTAGAGAGGCATAAGCCAACAAAATACAGGGTGTTACAAAATGCCATTAAATCAGTGATAAATGACTCCTGAATTCCATAATTAACTTTGGCCAAATTTTATCAAAATTGGGTTACAGATATATAGGATGTATAAAAAACATTTTTTTCTTTACAAGTAGATAAATACTCTGTATCTGGGAAACGATGCATTTTCGGACATACGTTTATATGACCTTTTCTTTATATTTGCTGATTTAGAATATGTCCTTAATTTTTTTACTACACCCTGTATATACAGACTGTTTATGAACTATGGTGCCAAACTGCTGTAGAATCCTTTCATCAATATAAGAATATAATGATACATGAGTGTTAAAGTTCTGAACGAAATGTTTTTTTAGAACTTTAGCACAAACTTTACTTACTTACTTAAGTCAAGTGGCCACTTGGCTGGTACATAAACGGATATTTACAACCAAGAATACAAGACAAAGTATGCTACTGACTAAAAATGTTCCTGAAACTTCTATATTGTCTTTACATAAGGCAAATAAAAATACAGCTTTTATGTCCTTTAATATTTTTTTAGGAGATAAAAATAAAAGCCCTCATATATCCATAAAAAATATTTTTAATACCTTTTGTGTAATTAACAGTTTTTTTGCAGTATTCCCAGTTTCGTAAAATGGATTTTTCCGGTTTCGTATCCAGGGGCCTCACATATTTTGTAACAACTTTTTAATAATTCTAATAATTATAAATTTATTATCTAAAGCAGCGAACTGCAGATGTTAAATGAATTGACTTGAAATACCTGATTATTAAATTGATGCTTTAAGAATTAATTTAACAAATTTTAGTATACATATTTTTTAACAAGTTGATACTTAAAAATTAAAACTACATGGCAAAAAATCATTTTCTTATTAAACATTTTCGATATAAGCAAAACTCTTGAGCAAAAATTAAATTTTTGGTTAAACCTTGCAGATGACTGATAAAATTTAATATTTATTTGTTGCCTTTTTTAACCGAGTTTTAAATCATGCCGAACTTTTTATAAGGTATACATTTATCTGTAAAATTAATGAAAAAAGTTTTCCATATGACGCCAACTAGATACACTGTACAGGGTGTTATAGAATTTTGTTAAAAAAACGTAGGTCCACAAATTCGTCGTTCTCAAGAGACAGAGTGTTATGGTAGGTTTACATCTGACATTTATTGCATGATAATTTATGTCACACAGAAATTTTGAATAATTTAAACGGTCAAAAATTCATTTTATTCTATTTTCGGTTTTTAGCTTTGAAACGTAATGTATTCAGCCATCGTCAAGTGGTTGTGGTCAAAAATTTATGTCCGATAGAAATTTTTTATTGTTTACATTAACCATAATTTATGTCTGACATAAATATCATGCAATAAATGTCAGATATACAATTTGTATAATTACCTGGTTTTTAAATATCTTTAATATCATTTGCCCAGTTTTGTATTAATTTGGCATTGTTAATTATGACATTAAAGGGATAATTTAATAAGTCCAATTTTTATGCTTTCTATAGATTAAGCAAATAAAAATACAGCTTTTATCTATCTTTTCTCTTTGTGTCGTGCTTAGTTAAACAGAAAAAACAATATCCCTTCAATCGTTATTGCATATTTTTAAACCATTAAAGAAGCATTTCGGGATTTTTTTTTAAGTAGGTTTTATAATTTTTTATTTGCAATTATGTATTGCAACAACCACAATAACTACTTATTTACAAAGGATTTATATCTATTCTAACAATTTTTACTGAAATAAGTAAGCGTTTTCGATTTTTTTCAGTTTTTTCCTGTGTCTTGAAAATGAAAAATTTGCGGACCCATGTTTATATGAACTTTTCTTTATATTTTCTGTTGTAGAATCCGGTTCTAAATTTTCTTAACAGCATTTTGCAACACCCAGTATCAGTAAATTACAAAATTATCGTAGTATTACTTATAAGTATCCTAGTATCTTAACTTTAGTTTAATGAATTTGAAAACGTGTTCGCTGTAAATAAATCACATCACATATACAAGGTGTCGGAAAAGGTGGGGTCAAAAATGATAGAAGTAATAGAGTAAGTCAAAATAATGTTAGTACTCCATATAAAAAAGTTCTATTGCGCTTCGTTAGGGAGATATTGACCTTCAAAATTGGTATATAAAAAAATTAGTTGAGCATAGAGGTAAGTTGGGCAATCAAAATATCTCAAAAACTATCGACCGCACGCGAAAGCATCAAATAGCGTAAAGAAGGGGTTGCGCGAGGGGAACTCATTGTGCGACCACTAGTGGTGACGCGGCGATCGAGAAAAGTATCCGTGCGCATTGTTTATTTTGTGTTTAAAAAGTTAAATAATTGCAAGCCGGAAAATTTTATCTGTGATAGTTAAATGTATTCCGTTCTCAATCAGGTAAGTGTTAATCTTAGGTAAATTTATTGCAGTTTTATTATGTGTAAAGATTTTGGATATAATTCTAACCGGATTTTTAATAAATTCACTTTTCCTTTAAAGTTTCAGGTTGGGGTTAGTTGAGCTACAGTTGCCCACAGTTTTAAGTATAAAATGTTTTTTTATTATTTTTTAGTATACGGACTTATAACAGTAAGACTACTAGAGTCTACCTCAAGATTTAAAAGAAGCTGCAACCCGAACTTTGTACAAGCAACAAAGAAAACGAGCTGACCTATCTAACTTATAAATTTTCTCTGGAAATAGTTCGACCATACCCAAAGGCTGGTCCAAGAAAAGACAAATCAAACAGAAGATAAAGAAAAGCTGCAATTTTCACAAATACAGAAGGCATTACAAGAGAAGCAAAATAAAACTGCTAAAAAACTTTTAAAAACGAAGATGAGTCAATGGAAATTTAAAATTTTTAAATAAAATTTTCTAACAAAAACATTTTTAAATAAAAATATAGAAAAAAGTTATAATTTTAAAAATTTAAATAAAATTTACAAACTAAAATTATAAAAAAAAAATTGTAAGGCATTTCTTGCTAGATATTAAATCCAATAGTTAAGCTAAGCTAGGTACGTTGCTGTTTTATTAATAATAATTGTTGTTTTGACTCTTTAAGATTATAAATATAAACAGCAAATTGTTAAAATGTATTTTTTTGTAAACGTTTCTAACATTCAAGCCATGATTTGACTATACTTTCTAAGTGCTCCACTAGCCCCATACCCTTGCTCAACTTACCTCACCTATGGGGTACGTTGGGCATACTTGACTATCTACAATAAAATAGATGTAGCTCCTAAATTCGACTTATTAGAAAGAAATTACTATGGACACTATTGCTAAGGGATAAATTGCTAATCCATCAGTATGCATTATGAGCCCCTAAGACTTATTTTTGAGGAGCTATAACTGATGAAGTGAAAAATTGTATTAGTGCAATACATTTAATAATAATTATAAATTCTGTCAGTTCAATTCTAAAGAAACTTTAAAACTTACTGTTATCAAAACAAGAACAAGGCCCATCGCTTTGGCGTGGCAGGATGGCGCCTTTTCGTTGACCTTGCAGGGTATAGCGAAAACTAAAAGAGATAGAACGAATATGATTGCGCAATCTGATTTCAAGTTTGAAACAAATTCAATGGTAAAAGTAAATTATGACTAACTTGATTCGTTTTGGAGATACAGTGTTTTCAAATTTTGTCAATTTGGCCAGGCACTTTTAACTCGCTTGATATTAAAGATAGAAAAATATGTGAATAGAAAGTTTTAGGGATTTTTACGTAGAATTCAGTGGCTACCTTAATTTTTATATTGACTAGGTTTATTTAATACAACACCCTATATATTTATCATTAAGATTTCTTTAAAGCGTTAAAATACCACAGTTGATATATTTGTCTGTTAATAGTTTTGGAAATACTTATGACCATATAAATCTAAAAATAGTAAACACAGGCATTAGGATTTCCAAAACTTTTAGAGAAAATAATTTTAAATGTAATAAATTATTAAAGGTCTTTAAAATATCTTTTAATGGGTATAAAATATACAGGGTGTGTTATTTTAAAAATGCAATTTTATTATCGAATTCTTGACAATGGCCATATTTCCAAAACAATGATAATTTAAATATATCAAATGTGATATTTTTTATGGCTTTTAAGGAGATCTTTCTATTCGTGAAAAACAACTTTGTATTATAACTTTATAATAAACGTTAATTGAAAAAATATAGGTACGCCATTGAACGCCAAAAATCCCTAAAACTTTTTGTATTTCATTTTATTTCGGTAATGTCAGAACTGCCAGGCGATCTCGACGAAGCCAGACGTTTTTTGTATGCTGAGAATCTGAAAGAGTAAATGAAACGTCATTAGTCGAGATAAGACCATCATCAAAGTAGTAATTTACACTCAACCTTATTTCTACCATATCTACTCTTTTTGCACAAAATTTTTATAAAAACAATTAAATTGCCACACAATATTTTATAAACACCTTTTAAAAACCTGTTTTTTATTTATTTTACACGTTTTTTTCTATTAAATTGAAAAATAATTTACCCATATCAAGGTAACCATAATACAATATGTAGATGTATTTATGGTTGCATACACGAGTTTGTTTAAAGTAAAAGCTTTTGAATTAATATAATTAATAATAAAAATGTTTTTAAAGGGTTTTTTGATGTTAAATGAAATATTGTGTGCCATTTTAGTATTATAATATGAATTTGTGCAAAAAGAAGGAAAAATATTGTGAAAATAAGATTAGTACAAATATCAACTTTGATGATGGATATCTCGAAAACGAAACGTTTCCCGACTAAAAATTCTTTTCAGATTCGTGATCAGCGCCCAAAACCCCCGCATACCGAATGTCGAAATCGGAGTTGTGATAAAGCCAGACAAATTACCTTTATTTAACTCTAATCTTAAGCGAGTTAAAAGTGCCTGGCTAACTGATGTAAAGTTTAAAAACACTCTGTATTCCAGAACAAATCAAGTTAGCCATGATTTACTTTTACCATTGAATTTGTTTAAAAAATTGAAGTCTAGATTGGGCAACCAGATTATTTTGTATCTCTTTTAGCTAGTTGCAAGGTCAACGAAAAGGCGCCACACTGTACAAATTTAATTTTTTCCATTATCGCAAAAAAAACATAAACAAAGTTTTTTCTTGTAAATAAATAAACTTGCATATTCAAAAGTTTTTTTTTAATTTTAAACATCTTTTCTTTATAACAATTTTCTGTATTAGCAAATATCAGAGTTGATTTATCTGGAAAGGGTTGCGACAAAACCTCGATTTTAGGCGGTTCAAGGTCGGGTACGCGAGGAAGGGCCATGTAACAGGAAAAAATTAGCAAAACTGGGTGAAGTCAAATATTTCGACATCTGATGATCAATCTAGTGGCGTCAAGAATTTGTGCATATCTGTTTTAAAAGTGATATTTGTTAAAAAATGTTTTTTTATTGAAAGTTGAAGAAGTTGCAACTTAATAATATTTAAAAAGTGTTGTGTAAACGGTTGTTCTAATAATTCTATAAACTGTATTTCTCCGGCACTGATGTTGGCACTTATATTATTTAATAACATGGTCGAAAAATGTTCCTCGTGACCTCAACACAACCATTGCCAATATGGCGAAATGTCGTAACCCTTCATAGACCGATTCTGAGCACAAATTATATTTTTGGAGAAACCTCGTAGATGACTGATGACAATTTGATAACTTTTTTCGTTAAATTATTTTAAAAGTCTTTTTATATGACGCTAACTTACGTAGACACACTAAGTGTATTCCTTTTACCTTGTAGAAACCGTTCTGAACCGTTCTCTGAACTGTCAATAGTATCAAGAACGGCTCTCATAACATGAAAAAATGTCAAAAAATTGTAAAAGGAACACTCATGGTGTCGTTCGTTCCAGGAGTTTTTGGAGCATAAAAGGAATACACCAATAGTAATCAAAGTGTAACTGTTCTTGAAGTGTCAACCTTTTTAATTTTTATATCAAAAGTGACGATTAAGGCTAGGAACTTGAGTAGGCACCTCCTCGTTAAGAAAATATTCTTTAGTAGAATGTGTATAAATACAGAGTGGTTAAAAATAAATGTTAAAAAATTGTATTGACAAAAACCTTTAACATTAATGTATTTAACTGAGGACATAATTTTTTATTACCCCATCCTTTTAATCATTAAAAATAGGGGGAACTTTACATAACCATAACTAGTGTTAGTTCTTCTAAAAATTGGCAATTTAATATTTATCTTTTCAAATTGCTGTTCTACGGCTTTTAAATGTGATTATAGTTGTCATGTTATGAAGAAAGCGGCGACCCAGGAAAGAATAGTTTTAAAGGAGTATTAAAACACTGTCATTTATTTGTGTATCCAAATTGTCTTTAATTACCAACCCACTTTAATTAATTATAAAAGTTCCTAATGCGACACTTAATTTGGATAATCTATATACAGTGTGTCTAGGTAAGTCGCCGTCAGATGGAAAACTTTTTTATATTTAATTTTTTGAAAACAAGTTATTCTTTATGAAAGTTCTGCTGGTTTAAACCTAAAAAGCAAAAATGAGATATCGAAATTTTATCAGTCATCTACGACGTTTTTTGGTCAGAAAATGTTATTTTCGCTCAAGAGTTAAGGGTCTGTATATTTGCTAATATCTTAAATATCTAATAGCTACTGCCTTTTAGGTTGTAAACCAAGAAGAATTAACTATAAAAAAGTTTTCCATATGACGCAAACTTACCTAGACACACTGTATAGAATAAATAAATTAAAATTTAAAGACTGCTACAATTCCCTAGAAATAAATGATTGTTAAACTTCTATAAAAGGTCACAGTGAAAGTGTAACAACTTTTGAGATTTGGTCTTAAAGATCTGAAGAACTGGTCTGCCGTGTAGCAAGAATTACATAGTTGTTTGTTACGATATTTTTATTGCTAATAAGTTACATTAAAAGTTCAGCTAAAATTACATTATTTTGTTTGTTTTTTTTTATATTTAATTACACATAATATAAAACATGAGTACAATTTAACCCTGAAATCATTTTTTTTGATTAAGCAAAGTTAAAATGTAAGATATAATATGTTTGTTCGTAATTTTTTACAAGTCATAACTAATTATTAGTTTTACCAAAGAAGATATTAGAGTTATTTTGTGGTTTTACTTTTCAGTATTTTTTGTTTAATTAAAATAGACAAAATAAAATGGAATATAATTTTTGTATTAAAAGTGTGTGTCATTTTTTAACACGCTTTTATTAGCTTGAGTTGTAACTATCTATCTATCTATCTATCTATTTATCTATGTAACGGAATCTTTGAGCCTAATTTTTACCAACTTCCAGCGATTCAATTTCTTTGAAACTTTGCACACGTATCAAGGACCGATGACAATGCAATAATTTAAAAGCAGTATCCCGTTATCCTGATTAGGACCGCCAGGATAAATAAATTCCTTTACAGATCCTCTGTGTCTTAATACTACTTTTGACAAAATGGCGAAGGAATAGTTTTAGTGAATAAACTGGAGCATTTATTTTTAAAAACTAATTGATATATCGAACTAAAAATGAAAAATAAATAATAGTTTAAAAACTAAAAAACACGCTTTATATGCAACCGAACTAAAAATTAGAAAATAATTTTTCATTACAAAGAGTTTGTCACTTCAGAGTAAAAGCGTGGGGTGCATTTTATTATTTTTTCATAACTTTTCCCTCATAGATATTTGCAAATAGAATAATTATAACATTTAATATATTAAGCACCCCACGCTATTTATTCTGAAGTGACAAACTCTTTGTAATGAAAAATTATTTTCTAATATTTAGTTCGGTTGCATATAAAAGCGTGTTTTTTTAGTTTTTAAACTATTATTTATTAAACTCAAGCATCATGTATTACACTTACATTTATTTTTTATTTATTATTGTGGTTTTTTATTGATACTTTTATTACTGATATTTAATATTTTATATTTTCCACCTACTTAAAACCAGTGACATAAATATAAATTTTTTGCCCCTTGAAATAACATTATGCGTTCCTTTTTTATTTACAATTGGAAACGAAGATAGTCATACATCAAGTATTTTATTTTTATTTATTGGACTTGAGTAATTTCTTGGTTGATAGAGTAACTTTCTTTACAAAAACTATTTTTATACAGGGTGTTTCATAATATTTCGTCAATATTTAAGAACTTTCTTTTGAACGAAATTAAGCAAAAAAGTTG
This sequence comes from Listronotus bonariensis, assembly GCA_014170235.1. NCBI lineage: Eukaryota > Metazoa > Arthropoda > Insecta > Coleoptera > Curculionidae > Listronotus > Listronotus bonariensis. The sequence goes on from JACEGR010001283.1 coordinate 27,178, forward strand.
TACTGATCTCGAAGGATTGCAAATGTTATTACCTGCGCGAAACAAAAGTTACATTTCGTGGGCGAAAAAGCGGTTTGTGCGCAGGCAAGATGAGGGTAAACGCACCCGGCGCCAAACAGACTATCCGCATTATCGGAAAGAATTTGTCGACGGCGTCATGGTTTTCTGTTCGAAGTACGGTAGCTAATGAGCGTCACGGTCAGACCGCGGACGGAGGGCATGGGGTGCCGGTGTTTGTATTTTGCCACGGCTTTTAAGTGCGCATGTTCGTCCACCTATCTATTTGTTTACTGCGCGAGGTCGTAAAAATCCCAAAAATGCTTCTAGCCACTGCGGATCTAAATGTAGGTTATCTATGAAAAGTTCCTATAAACATATTATACAGTGCGTCCACAGACTAACTTAACTGTACCTGTTAGCTGTTAGCTCTAAAATAGTGTAGCTGTTAGCTCTAATAAAAATACCTTGTGATATACAGGGTGCTTCAAAAACAAATTACTTTAAACAAGAAAATTAATCGAAAAAATATGTATGTCTATAACATTTTTTAATAATACAAAATGTGGCTTTTCATTGTATAATAGCTACGCCTCTGCTGCCTGTAAACGATGCAAGGTTAAGTTGTAAACGATATATTTTATAATTTTAAGTTTTTTTAATACCTATTACAGTTCTCATTTTATTTATTGCAATAGGTTTATTTTAAAATTATTATCTTTTAAGCAACTTAAAAGATAGTGATTAGTTAAATGAGTCATTCACAACAAAAACTTTTAAAAATGTATATCTTTTTAAATGATAATGATAATAAATGTGGTAGTAATGATTTATTATAAAAACAATCTTTTAAAAATCCTGCTTAATTAGAAAAAGCAAGATCGATTTATATTTTTATATATTTGTTTTGAATACAGACTTATTAAGACTAGACGCAAAACCAGATACATTCGTCGAAAGTAAAACCAAGAATTAAATAGTCTGTAGTTGAGAATACCGCAAAACGTTTCTAAAAAAAACGTGGACCGATTCGTTGTTGGCCTCGGGCTATAACGAACTGATTAAATGGTCTCTTTTATTGGGTACACGCCAAAAGTAAATCTTAAAAGAATGGGACCGCTTCAATCCCGGGGTATAGCATGCTGAGTTTCAGCCCTATTAATCGCTATGAACTGGCCAATCGCCTGAAACAAAATAAATAAAACCCCTCAAAAACTCAAAAAATTCCAACTAAGAATCGACGTTTCGGTGGCAAGTCCACCACCGTTATCAAAATAAAATAAAATTAATTTTTTTGTTTGACACCCTGTATCTTCCTTATTAAAAACTTTAGGATATACAGGGTGTCTCGTCATTAATTGGACATAGGTTAATGTAGGATACCTGACATGAAAATACAGCTTTAGAGCTCAATATTACTTAGCAAAATGATATTGGTTTTCGTTCTAGAGGGTGTTAAATCTAATTTTTTACCAAACATTTAGTGAAATATCTCGGAATCCACTGGACAGATTTAAGTGAAATTTGGTGTACTCTTATTATGTGGGATGACGAACACGAATATGATATCTATTTTGCCATTACGACTAGATGGCGCCACATACAATAACATTTATTGCTTAAAATGGTCATATTTTTTTGACCTCCCTGTATGCAGTTTTTGCGAGTGGAAATAATATTCAATAATAATATAATTATAGCTAAAAAGGTATACTTATTTGATCTCTAAAAGTAGACCGTTTTTGAAATAAACGAATTTTAACCGTCAGGAATTATGGCAAAAGATTGTGGAAGGAGTCAATATCATCAGGGCCCAAAAAAATCATTAATTGAGTCAGGCAAAATTTAGAAATAAAAGAATTGGACAATGTGTCCTAGTGGATGGTGAACATTTTGAACATTTATTGTAATCAATAGCCTTTTCTAACTTAATCGTTGTTAATTAAATTTTAGAGTGTTCATGCGCAACCTATTAAAAAAGTGGTTTATTTCGAAAACGGTCTACTTTAGAAATCAAAAAGTATACCTTTTTGACTAAAATTTAATGCTGTTTTATTATTTCCACTCGCAAATGTTCACTACAGGTAGTTCAAAAAGTTATGACCATTTTCATCAATCAAAGTTTATTGTAGGTGGCGCCATCTAGTGGTAATGGCAAAATAGATATCATTCGTGTTGGTCATCCCAAATAATAGGAGTACACCAAATTTCACTTTAATCTATCCGGTGGATTCCAAGATATTTCACTAAAAGTTTGGTAAAAAATTAGTTTTAACACCCTGTGGAACGAAACCAATAACATTTTGCTTAGCGATATTGAGCTCAAACGCTTTATTGTCATTTCAGGTATCCTACATTAACCTATGTCCAGTTAATTACGGGACACCCTGTAGATATGTTTAGTTAAATCTGAATATTTTGGCATAAAGAATCTGTAGTTTTTCATTAACTAGCTGGACACCCTGTATATTTGCTGTAGGTTCCATCATCCATGTATAAGTTTTTAGATAAAATAATTCGATAAGTAACATGCAGTGGCGGCTCGTAACATTTTTCAGTGGAGGGCACAAGCAAAAAAGAAATAATAATAAAAACTTACCCTATATTTAAAAAAGTCCATTTGCCTATTTTTTTACTAGAAAAATACTTCGATCACCTTATTTGTGACCTGAACATGTTCTGTATTAAAAATATCTGTTATATATCCTAGTTTTACTAGTAGATGAACAATTAATTTGAAGATCGGGAGTAGGTCTTCCTTTTCGTTTAATTAAAGTTTCTGTTTAAAAGGCAAAGTATTCTGTAGTAGAAAGTGCACCGCATTTATTTCCAGTTGTTGATCCATTTCTAAATTATCTAATTATCACATTATATCACATAACTCTCAATATACGCACTAGTTACCTATACATTTTAAAAATAGTAGTTTAAAATTAAAACGTATAATAAACAATTTATTTTTCAAGTACCCTATAACCCTATAATCAACAATAAATATTAAAATATTGCTACTAAAACTCTACTCAGACCCGGAAACTACCGTTTAAGCTTTAACTTCTTGCTTAGACGCTACGTAATTTGTGACCCATGCACTATACTACTTTCGTGTTTATTAAAGTAGAGAAGACGTAAGTCGCTGATCAAGAGAACTAAGCAAGACAAAGCGGGCATAAGTTCGCGTTCTAGTACACGTATTTAACTCATTCGTTTCGTTAATGTCTGACTTTGGAAGAAAGTTTTGATATTTAGGCGTTGTGTTGAAGTAATTTAGAGGTAGGTTGTGAGCAAAGTATAAGACAAAGCGGGCACAACTCTCTGCGTTCTAGTACACGTATCTAACTTCATTCTGTTTCGTTAATGCTTCGACTTGGGAAGAAAGTCTTGATATTTAGGCGTTGTGTTGAAGTAATTTAGAGGTAGGTTGTGAGCAAAGTATAAGACAAAGCGGGCACAACTCTCGCGTTCTAGTACACGTATCTAACTTTTTCGTTTCGTTTATGCTTCGACTTGGGAAGAAAGTTTTGATATTTAGACGTTGTGTTGAAGTAATTTAGAGGTAGGTTTTGAGCAAAGTATAAGACAAAGCGGCACAACTCTCGCGTTCTAGTACACGTATCTAACTTTTTTCGTTTTGTTTATGTTTCGACTTGGGAAGAAAGTTTTGATATTTAGGTGTTGTGTTGAAGCAATTTAGTAAGTTTTGAGCAGAGTAACTAGAAGTAAGTTTTGGGCAGAGTGTTTAAAAGTGTTTTAATGGGATGTATAGTAAATAACTTACAATAAATTATTTTTAACAAAATCGTTCTTTTTGTTTATTTGAAAGGTGGGCCCCTGTGCCCTTTAGGACCAGCCGCCATTGGTAACATGGCGTAATTGTTTTAACATAATTCTACTGCTTTTTATGCTCATTTAAAATGTGATCCTCGTCAATTTGAAAAATACAAGCATAATTCTTTGCTGTCTTTTGAAGTTTAATCATGTTAATTATTGGTTATCGTTCTAAATGATGCACGTTACGACACTTTCTAGATTTCTTGCAATTTAATTTTTTCGATAATTCCAAACCAAAACACGTTTTGCGCTTTTATGTATACTTTACAGTTACAGGTTAATGCGGGCATTAGATGTCAGTGTTTACGAGCATATTTTCTACCATTATAATACCCATAATACCTCTCTATAATATTCAGTTTACGTTTGCGGCTTCGAGGTTTTTGGTTTAAAATTTTAATACTACCTAAATATGCGCTGAAATTGGAGGGTTTTATTTTTTATTTAAAAATATGTATTTTTAAGGTATTTGACCGCGTGACACGGGATATTGTTAATCCTCTCATTTTTTTTTTTAAGTTTTGTTTACAATGTGTTTAGCAAGTCCACGATAATATTGAAAGGGCTGGTGTAACAACTTATAGACATAAAAAAATCCATTGTTTTCGAGATACTGGCAGTTTAATAAAATTTTTAAAATTTTACAATTTTTACAATGTTCTAATAATTTCAAAAATAATAAAGTAATATAGGTACAGTTAAGTCCATCCGTAGACACTGTCCATTTTTTTATAGGGAAACTTTTAATATAATGTGGGTCTGTGATTAATGAAATAACTGTTCAGTGCTGCATAACTAGCAATCAAAATCTAATAATATGAATTTGTTTAGGTGTGACGATCAAAAATCTGATCACAAGAGGACAATTTTGACGAATTTTCAGTACCGATACTCTCGAAAACCAACTAACCATGGGGTTTGTAAAAACGTAAACACTGGAACATATACAGGTCGGATAAGACCGCTAGTATAAAATTATCTTGGTCCATACAGGATGTTTACAAAAAAGTGTGATTTGTATCAAAGTGGCATTTTTTTTTAAATAGAACACCCTATATGCTACATGACGGTCTTTAGGATTCTACCTTAAAAATAACTTAAGTTTGTTTATAGTACTAAGTGTCTTATTTCTTTATTCGTTTTTGTGATATTTGATTTTTTTGAAAAATGCAGATATAAAAACTACATTGATTTTTCTTTTAACACTTTTAACACTTTAAACTTTAAAATGTGTATCACGTTTAAAGTCTCGCTATCATACGTAGGTAACAAATCACGATCAAACATTGTACAAGGTGTTCAAATAATACCTTAATTTTTCAGATTAATCAAATACATGCCAATCTACTTTTAAATGATATACCCCCTGTATTATTTCACGTCACATGGATGACAAATAAAATATTCTTTTCAAATGGTGTATAGGTTGCCTATACCATCTTTGTGGCTTCTGTTAGTAATCTGCTTTTACATAAATCTTTAGTCCAAATGTTTATTTAAATTAAAGTTGGCTGTGACATAGGCAGCCATTTATGAGATTTTCCTTGAAGATGAACTACGACCATTTATTGACTACTTAGCGTTATTAGTCAGTTTACAAAAAATACGATGATTTTAGATCAGAACCCTTGTTCTGCAACAGCAAGATGATGTAATACCGGTAGGATGTGGAAAAAATGGTTTTACTGTTAGTTCATAGAGTTAATCCCGAAAAGATTCCGGTGAGAAACCATCTGATAACCTTAATAGTTGCTTTAAAAAATTTGACACAGTGATTATGGATAATGGAAGAAACGAGTTATAGGTCAAGCAGAATGTCGTCATAACTGACCAGAGGCGTATTAGGATTGTTTAAAAACACAAGTTTTATCATTACCACATTCAGCTGAAACAAGTGTTATTGAAGTAGCATTATAAGCAACTAATGAATTTTTTTCTGTGAATTTTGAAAATAGTGGCAGATAATACAAAATCTTTTAATTTTGATGCTTTTTTCCAACGTGCTCTACATTTTAGCAATAACGGCTTAAAATAGGCATAGCTATATCCCAGTCACTACTTACATTTAAATAGACATTTGGAATAAAAAATATGTTAAAACGGAATCTACTTAAAAGTAATAAAAGATGGGATTATGAGCAACTCAGACACCATTTGAAATAGCATTTGGTTTATTACCGTGTAGTGTAAAAATACAAAGGTGTCTCCACTTAAAACAAGATGGGATATTAAGCTGTGTGACTTCTCTAAAAACTGAACGCTTTTCTTTTGACTCACCCTGTATAATCTATGATCTCGGATATTGACCTGAGCGGCATGACATGGCAGGACTTTTCCCCTAATCTTGTAAATTGTAATTCTAAAGTTTGAGGCAGCTTCATATTGTTAAAATACATAACTAATTTAATTGCACCCCCTGCATCTTGAAAAAAAATCAAATACCACAAAAAACGAATAAAAATTAGACACTTGGTACTTATTAACAAACCTAAACTATTTTTCATGTAGAATCTAAAACCAGCTCATAAAATATAGGGTGTTCCATTTCAAAAATATAACTCTTGATACGTCACACTTTTTGAGACATCCTGTAGTAGAGTAAGATACTCTTATACCGGGCCTTACCGACCTGTATGTTTCAGTATTTACTTTTTTTGAAAACCCCATGGTTATCCAGCTACAGACCGTGTCGAATATGGTGGGCCACCCTCTTCCGGTTATACCGGAAGTTAATGTCAACTTCCTTATTTTAAATGAAACACCCTATATATTAATTATTTTTAAATTCTGCGTAAAATTTTAAACATAATTTATGTATAATGTTCTATACCTAAGTCCAACCGTTTTTAACTTATTTTAAATTTTATGTCAAAAATGACGTTTGCAAGCCATTACATAACCATCAATTTCTTCTAAACAAAAGCCTTTAATATGAGTTGGGGTTAGGTTCCTTGTAAAGAAAGAACTACTTTAGTAGACTGTATTGATATTTTCACAATTAATAAATACAGAGTGGTCAAAAAATAATCGTTAAAATCATCACGACAAAAACCTTAAAAGTCATTTTTTTAAATGGAAACCCCTATCTTTTATTTACCTTATCCTATTAGGCATTAAAAATAAGGGTAAGTTTATATAAGGATGTCTATTCAAAAATTTATAGTTTTCGAAATATTAACGATTTAATATTGATCTATTCTAACAATAAAATGACATAAAATTTAAAATAACTAAAAAACGGTTGGACTTAGGTATAGAACATTATACATAAATTATGTTTAGAATTTTAAGCAGAATCTAAAAAAAATAATAATATATAGGGTGTTCCATTTAAAATAAGGAAATTGACATACCTACCACTTCCGGTATAACCGGAAGTGGTAGAGCTGTCAAAATATTTTAGATGTATGTCCCCACTAACTTTATATTGTTATCAAATTTTCCAACAGGTTCCAAACATTACTCTGGGACACCCTGTATTAGGTGATTTTTTAAACATTTTTAATGGACCAAAACCAAAACGCAACAGTAAAGGAATTAAAAGATATCCAGTTGTATTAGACTTATTTATTATTAATTGTTATAAAGAAAAAATGTTTGTAATGTAACTTTAAAATATGCAATTTTTAATTATTTGCTGAAAAAATACTTTTATATTTTCCTTTTTCGCGTTAAAGGTGAAAATTTAGGTTTTTCCTATTGTTCATTGTTCTTGTTAGTGCTGGTTAGTTATCTGTTATTAATAAAAGTAAATTTTAAAAATACATTTAAAATTGTTTTATAAAATTTATATTAATAAATTTAGTGCACCAATGTACAAACCTAAAATTTACATCGTTACCAAAATAAATTTAAAAAAATGTATATAAACATAATAAACAAGCATATTTAAAAGTTATTTTAATTCCAAACATCTTTTTTTTATAACAGTGTTCTATTTTAGCAGGTATACAGGTACTTTACTGTTGAGCAAAATTACATTTTGGCCAAACCTCGTAGATAACTGATACAATTTGACATCTGATGGATGTCTTTCAGGTTCTGGACCATGCAAAAAATAGTTTCTTGTATGACACCGACTTACGTAGACACACTGTATAGTGGATTTTTTTCTGAAGTAGTTTTAAACTTTTTGATATAGCCTGTATATTTTTTTTTATCTTTGGATCAATCCACGAAGGCTGAAAGCCTAAATACTAACGTACCGTGGGTGTCTTAAGCAGGGTAAGAGGAAGTTTGTTAACACGGGACTTAAAAACTTGAAGATTTGGGGAGGAAGGAAAGACCTTCCGCTGGCAGCAGGTTCCACAGTCTAGAAACTCTAGGGATAAAAGAACGAACGAAATGGGAAGTTCGGGGCCTGTCCAATTGGACCGTATAGGGATGCATACGCGCGGCACCACGAGTTTCTCTGTTGGGAACTGCAAGAGGAAAGGACTATACTGGATAATTCGTCGGAGCAGGAAGCCGTAAAAGTATCTATAGAAGAGCGATGGATCTCCCACAGCTCGACGATGGGCAAGAAGAAGGAAGTCTTTGAGTAAGTAAAGGATCATTAATAAGAGCACGAGCAGCCCTTACTTTGAATGGCATCAAGAATGCTGAGGGTTGTAGGGGATGCCATTCCCTAGACATGAGAACAATATTCCAGAGAGGGTCGAATTTGGACACATACTATAATATTTCAAAATTGTTCTATATAATTTATATTATTAAATTTAGTGCACCAATGCACAAACCTAAATTTACATTGTTACCAAAATAAATTAAAAAAAAATGTATATAATAATAATAAAGAAACATATTTAAAAAGTTGTTCTAATTCCAAACATCTTTTCTTTTATAATATCTAACAGTGTTCGATTTTGGCAGGTTTACAGGTACTTCTACTGTTGAGCTAAAAATTACATTTTGGCCAAACCTCATAGATAACTGATACAATTTGACATCTGATGGATGTCTTTCAGGTTCTGTACCATGCAAAAATAGTTTCTCGTATGACACCGACTTACGCAGACACACACTGTATAGTGGATTTTTTCTGAAGCAGTTTTAAACTTTTTTGATATAGCCTGTATATCCTTGGGCTCTAATTAAAACTGACTACTGCTTATACATTTTGGGACAATAAACCGAGTTTGATGGAAAGAAAATGTTCAGATAAATAACAAATTATAAAGTTTCGCATTTGTTGCACAATTAATGGACCACACTGTATATATCCCAAATCTGTTTTAGATCCAACTATAAAGCGCAAAATAACCAATCTGTGTATCAACTCTAACAAAAAGTACTTAAAATTATTAAATCTCCAAAATATTCGAGAAACAATCTAAATATTTAGTAGGTTTTTAAAAAGTACACCAAGCATGTCACCAGTAATACAATTTTCTGCTCTGTGAAGCAAGAAGTATACCTGCCATATCATTTTAAATCAACACATCTTTTAACATCACTCTGTAAAATGCCAACAACGTTTCGTTAAATGGCCTTTATGGGTTACTAATTTTAAAATGGATATTAATAATGGCCCAGAATTAATTGATATACCGGTTCTTCAAAATGGGCTTTTATTTAAAAAACTTTTACACAATCCTTCTTTATAAATCTGCTTAGCCTAAGGTTTAGATTTTTATAAAGGTTGTGTCTTTACTACGGTAAGAAACTTTTAAGAGTGATTCCTCTTGCACACAAAAAAAAGATGTCTTAACTTAAAACAATTTGCTTTGGCTCAAGACACGTTGTGAGTTGTATATAACGAAAAGAATATATTCTTCTTATCAGTAAATGATATTCTTAAAACACATTATTTTAGTACAAGCATAAAGGTAGATTCAGTTAAGTAAACATAATTTATTAAGTTAAGAATATTAATGCTTTCTTTGTAGATATTTTTTGTCGACGCGATTATCTAGCGACGAAAAGCAGTAATTTTATTGGAGAAAATATATTCTTGTCGAGCGATCAATTTAAAACATATGTTTTCTTCGGCAAAAACAAATTAAACCTTAAGTTAAGAATACTATTTCTTTGGCCAAGAATATATTACTTTAGGGTTGTCTTGGTAAAAGAATATCATAATTAAATACTTTCTTCAAATAAAACTACTTAGTTTTCATTTAAAACAAGAGATCGTTATAAAATTTTTATTAATTACAATTATTATTGTTAAAGTACAAAAAAAGCTTTTAATAGTATAATATGTAGCAAATTGTTTTAAGTTAAGACATCTTTTTTTTGTGTGTACTTTCTGTCAAGTTTATTACCATTTATGGGGTGTTCGTTATTTTCCAGCACTTCGACCAGGGTGGTGCCGACGTTTTCCTCAAAATCCTCCTCGCCAAAGCGCACCTCCCTGGGCAACGTTTTTTGCAAAAATGAATAAGGAAAATACCTTTGATACCTTATTATGGTAACCAAGAATATAATATTTTGGTTTAATAATACAAAACCTATATTTTTTTAAGTGAAAGAAATAAATATAAATTGTTTTTACTGTAAAATAAATATGTTTTTAAGTTTTCTTTTAAAAAAGCCATTGTCTTTAACAATAATATATTAAATTAACAAGAATTTTATTCCAAAGTAAAATTATGTTTTGGGTAGAAAATAAAAATATTACTTTGTCTTGGCTAAACAAATTTAAGTTTTCCTGTAAGAATAGGTTTTCTTAAATATCTCTTATCATAATATTCTTAATTTTAGACAAATTGTGTCTTATTTTAAAAATATATACTTGTTTGAAGAATACATAGTAAGAATAATATTATATAATATTAAAATAATGTAATTTCTTGGAGCAAGAATATTGTTTTACCTCAAGAAAATTTGTTTTAAGTTAAAAATACATTTTCAAGAAAATCCATATTCTATTTGCAAGAATTTTATTTTTTGTGTGGTAGTTTTATGAAAACAAGTTTTTATTAACATCTGTCCGCTAAACGGTAAATTTTCATAAACAGATTTATGCCCAGTTGTACAAAGCAGGTTTAAACTCAGTTCTACCAAAGAATATAAATCCATAGAACCTCACAAGTAAGATTTCAGCGTACCCTGAAATTTTACTTCCTACCCTGACCACCAGATAGCGAAAGCGTCCAATCGACCAATAGAAACTCGACATGGGCATCGACCAATTTTCTCATTGGTCCGGTGCCAACTTTCGCTATCTGGTGGTCAGAGTAGGTACTAAAATTTTAGGGGACGCTGAATTTTCTCTTGTTAGGTTCTATGGATTAGTATTCTTTGGTTCTATTTAACAAGGGCTTTTGAACGTAAAATCTCAATATAGCTGTCAGTGTCAAGGAATTGAAAGAAATTGGGCCTGACCTTAGTTCAGTAGAACTGAGTTTAAACCTGCTTTGTACAACTGGGCCTTAATTAAAATTTGGTACAGTTGTTTCAAGTAAAAAGGCGGTTATTATAACTATAAAGATTAAAATATTGGTCCAAGCGGCGTCTCGGTGAACAACACATCCAATATTATTGAGAAAAAAAAAGTACGCTACTCAAAATTTGTAGTTTGTACATTGTTTCCGATTAGGCCAGTACATCTCCTGTGTTTTTGTTATATATGACTTCTATTTCCGAGAAAAAAATCAAGTCACTTTAACTTATTTTAAAAAGACGAAATAAAAACTAAAAATAAACAATTTTGACTTTAAAGTATGTAAAATACGCATAGTGATCACCTTCTGATACAAAATATACGAACTACAGGTCGAAATCGCTTTTTGTCTTTATTTTATGTAACTTATGGATACTTTTTGATTAAGCTAAACAAATACGGGAAACCTTAAAAGTTTTCTTTAGTTGGCTAAGCGGAAAAAATATAAATACTACAAAAAAGTTGACTATGACGCCACTGTACCCAAAAAAATATAATCTAGTTTTGTCTAAATAAACACCTTAATAATTAAAATAGTTGTAACAAATTTAAAATTTAGGAATAAATGAGATATTTCTAAAATACAGACTTTTTTAATTTACCGCCCTGTGTCTAAACAACGAAGCAACTATGGAATACGTATAAGAACTTGAAAAAAACTACATATAAAATTATCCTTTGAAGATTTACATCGTAGGTGGGAAACACTCTGTATAAGATATTTTTATTAGTTTATATTACGGTAATTGTTTACAAACCGGAGGCATCGTCGATTTTAATGAAATTTGGCATACGGAAGTTTTTTGGGGCGCTTATCAAGATTCTGAAAAATTTTTAGTCGGACACGTTTTGTTCTCGAGGTATTCATCAGCAATCTTGAATAGAAAACTAAGCCTAATTCACCATGTTCCCCATATTCCGCCTGATTTTTGCACGCAATTCTTGAGTTTTTCGCTAAATTGGCGCCGCCATGGCTACTGTTATTGATGCTTTACAATTTTATGTATAAAAGGGATAAAATAAATGGAAAAATGGGCTTTTAAAAGGTGAAAATCAAATAGGTATTGAGTACAAATTTACCCTTAAATTAAAAATTGTTTGAAAAAAAGGGGGATATTAGTAGTGAAAAAAGGTAAACTTTCTCTTCAAGTTTGATTATGGATATCTCGAGGACAAAACGTGTGCGACTAAAAATTTATTCAGATTCGTGATCAGCGCCCTAAAAAACCCGTATACCAAATTTAATTAAAATCGGCAATGTGTCCGGTTTATAAACAGTTATCAATATTACTTTTAATTGTGCTGGACTACCATTTCATTTTCATTTTGACTTTGTTTTTAAAAATATTCTCCTTGATAATCTTTACTGACTGGCGTGCGCCTATAGGTACCATTCCTCTTTAAATACCTTTCCTTTCCACAGAAAATTTTTATACTTTGAAACAAAAATGTCATTCGGTGCCAAATTAGGACTAGACGGTGGATAAACCATTATGACGAGATAGGTGATAGCTGGTATTGTCTTGATTTTGTTTTATTTATTTTAGCAGGACTTTTGGCAAATAACTGGTTGACTTACCTCTAAAGACGCTATTGCCATATGACCAGCTTTTTCCCCAAAAAATCCATCTAATATATTTTTAATTTAAGTCCTTCGAGAGCAGACAACTTGTATTTGGTTGATGTTAAAAAATCCCTACATTGGACTGCTGTTTAGTATCCGGTTTTACGCTGAGATCCTCTTATAATCCTATAGTTATACATATGTAAAGCACCTTTATTAATATTATTAAGCATTTGTTGCCACCACAAGTTGTGCCTAAACACAATTTTCAAGGATATAATAAGGAAGGTTTTCTCCAAAACCAACCAAACCAAATTTTCTGTAGTAGGAGAGCTAGTGAACCCTTCGAGTAACGTTGGGCCTGTGAGGCTAAAAATTTATATAGTGATGAGTCATAGCATTCTAAGTACGACAATCATCACCTGGCAAGCATCAGCCCTGCACATCATTACCCTGTATATTTTTGAAAGTTTAAAAAATAATAATAAAAAGAGCTTGTAATTTTTCTAGGATTTAATTTATTTATAGTAAGGTTAAAAAAAAATTACAGTCGTTTTCGATGAGCAGAAGTACCTGCCAGGCGAACTGAAAGGTGTGGCTGATTTGTTAGATGTACCCAATGTGGTATTTTCTAAAAGCTCCTTTTAAGATCTTTTTAATGGTAATATAATATACAGGGTGCCTCATTAAAAAAAAAAAAACTTTTTCTGCCCTGTTCATTATCACCAGTATCACCGTTAAAAAGATCTTTAAAGGAGCTTAAAAAACATCACATTAGGTACATCTAACTTTATTAGTTTTGGAAATATGGCCATCCAAATCAGTAACACTTTTCAGTTCGCCTGGCAAGTACTTGTGTTCATCGAAAACGCCTGTTAACTTTCTAGCCTTACTGGCCCAACGTCACTCGAAGGGTTCATCACTAGCTCTGGTACTGCTAGTGGAAATATCAGATACCTCCTGAAAACACTCAGTGTTACCGGGCTTAAAATATTGCAATAGTTTCCTCATATTTATTAATACCCTAAAATATTTTTTTTGTTTCTTTTTCGTTTAACTTTTAAAAGAAAATTGTATTTCCAGGGTGCACGAGTCTGGATTGCCCATCCAGAAAAAGTATGGGAGGGAGCAACATTACTAGAAGATTACAAACCAAACAAAGCAACACTTGAAGTCCAAACTGATGATGACCAGGAAATAAAAACTATTCAGTTAAAAACAGAGAGCGATCTTCCTTTCTTAAAAATCCAGAAATTTTAATCGGTGAAAATGACCTCACCTCGCTGTCGTATTTGCATGAACCTGGAGTTTTGTATAATTTACAGGTAAGGCATGGTTATTTTTTGACTTAAAATATTAAGTTTAAATAAAAACAAAACATATTTTTAAAATTACCATTTTTTAATTCTAATGAAATTTAATTTTTTTGATTTATTTTTGTCTAATCAATGGTTTTATCGTTAAAAATAAGTCGAACAAACAAAAATTAATCAAAATAGGAAATGAGTTCGTAAAAATTATTTAAGGGTGGTTGTGGATGTGAGACGATGGGTCTTAATGCATTGTGGCTGTGTCACATTTCATTGAAATATTAAGGGGTTATTATACACTTATACGATAATATACAGGGTGATTCAAAAATCGATCACTAAACTTAAGAGGGTGATTCAACTTAACAAAATATGGGTAGTGCTTCATATAATTTTTTTTTCAAAATGTCATTCGTTTTCGAGTTACAATGTTATTTGTTTTTCGCCATATTGCATTTATTTTTTAATCAATTCAGTTGATATTTGGCACACAAATCGAGCTTTGCAGACTGTAAAATTTTAAGACAAAAATATATTTTTTTAATACCGCCAGAGGGCACTTTACCTAAAACTTAAAATTTATTTACATCATAACTTTTTATTTTGACAGATATCGCAACGCTGGATGCGCCATTTTATAGACAATTAAAAACTTTAAAAATAAGGTACTCTTTATTAAAGTCGATAAACTTTACCGTTTGTGCACCAATTGACATCAAAGTTTTCATCAATTTCAATCAAATTACCTACATAGGGTGTCCAGTAACTCCACCGACAAACCAATACCAAATGATTCTACAACAAAGATAAGAAAAAACTTCATATAAACATATGTCCTAAACGTCTTAGTTTTTGAACTACAGGGTGTTAAAAATTAAAAAAAAGTTTTTTTTTAATATTTAACACACCGTAGTTTAAAAACTAAGACGTTTAGGACATATGTTTATATGAAGTTTTTTCCTATTTTCTGTTATAGAATCGCCCTGTAAATTTTGTCGGTTGAGTTACTGGACACTCTGTATGTATGTACATAATTTGATTGAAATTGATGAAAACTTTGATACCTATTGGTGCCTAAACGGTAAGGTTTATCGACTTTAATAAAAAAAACATTATTTTTTAAGTTTTTGATTGTCTATAAAGTGGCGCCCCCAGCTTTGCGATATCTGTCAAAATAAAAAAGTTATGATGTAAATAAATTTTAAGTTTTAGGTAAAGTGCCCTTTGGCGGTATTTAAAAAAGTACTTTTGTCTTAAAATTTTAGAATTTGCAAAGCTCAATTTGTGTGCCAAATATCAACTGGATTGGTTAAAAATAAATGCAATATGGCGAAAAACCAAAATAAAATTGAACTTTGACGGCTTGTAACTCGAAAACGAATGACATTTTGAAAAAAATTATATGAAGCTCTACCCTTATTTTGTCAAGTAGAATCACCCCTTAGGTTTTGTGGTCAATTTTTGAATCACCCTGTATATTTTTGTAACCTTACCACCCTTTATTTCAAAGGTAAGACATTTAATACACATATTTATTTAAACTTTTCTACCTAAATGCACTTAAAGATTCTTACTCTTAATAATCAGAAGCTGTTTCTAAAACACCCTTTACGAAAAAAATCCTGACTTTTTTAATTTACATTTTTTAATTTGGATAAAATGTTAAATTTTAGTCTGACTTACTGTTATACTAAAATAAATAAGCCAAAATAATGACAATTTAAAGCCTGTTTAACGTTTAGGGTGAAATTGGTTTACAAATATAATTAATATATAAAAAATCTTTTACTGTTTTTAGGTTCGATTCTGCCAACGAAAAGATATCTACACCTACTGCGGGATTGTTTTGGTCGCTATCAATCCATACGATGAACTTCCTATTTATGGTGAGTCATGTTGATACTATTACTTGCCAAATATTTTATATTGCTTATCTCGTATTTTTGTAAACTAAAAAAAATACATTTATCAGACCGTAACAATTTGTTATCAATTTTAGAAAATAATAGATAGATATTTTTGCAAAAAGATATGGAAAGCAATTATGAATTCCTGAATTTTTCGACAAAATACTCGGTTTTTAATAATACACAGGACATTTACATATAAATCATTTAGACGCTTAAACTATTCGAAATGTTTACAGGTAGGTATTCTTTGCTCAATCTCTACCTGTTCGTTTTTAACTCACTGAAAGTCAATTTGCACGTTTTTTGAGCTGGCACCTCGTGTATAATAAAACCTGCAGACTTGTTTAATAAAAAATGTTAAATTTACCCTTTGAGAGACTAAAAAATTGACGGCATGAATATTAGTATTACATTTCTTAAGCATTCTTCTGATTCCAAGTTTAGAAAGCTGTCATGTGTGGATAATTTTACTGTTGTAATTTTGAGGTTTTAATCTATTTGACTCTTTAGGTATCTACAAATATTTTAAGTAAAACGCAAAATAATGACATTATTTAAACGAATTATTACCGCTGTTATTTTCGAATCAAATAATAGTTTTCTGCTTACCATGACATCAAATTTGTAACGGATTTCTTTTCAGCCTGGGTACTTTGAGCGATTTTAGTGGACTTTTTTAAATGATCGTATGAATAATTTTTAATGTCATGTCTGTAATTTATAAGTATGTATTTAACGACAAATGTTTGATTCTTGTACCAGTTGTAGTATTTCTAACATGTACATAATATAAAATAATGTAATGTTTTGTGGATCTTGAAATATAATTTTATCATAATTCCCTGTTAGTATAATAATATCATAAGACTGAAGTACTAGACATTAGTGTAGAGCAAACGAAAGCTAGGTATGGGTCTGAACATTAAAATGAACTAGGTACTTTTATTAACTGTAGTAATATAACGTTTATATAATATACAAATAAACAATGATAAGCTCTAAAATGTTTATATGGTTACAACTACCTGGTAAAATGGAAAGTATTCTACATTATTATACTAAACAGCAGGCCACACGTGCTTAAATATTCCGGGAAAATGCTTTTTCAGTGACGAATATTTTGCATAAAATTAAACTTACCTACAATTTTAGATAATGTCCAAAATAATCGTAGCCTTAGAAAAACATCAGCAAATAAATTTAGCACGGTGTTACAAGGAAAATTCTAAATGTATTAATACATTATAAATTTTTGTGGATCTAGAACATATTTCTGTTCTCATGCACTTAATATTTTGATTCGAGACAAATTACTTAAATTAGTTGACATATCTAAGTTTTGTCTGAACTTTTGACTCGTGGTTCATTCGTATGGGCCGTATTACTGTGGAATGTTAAGGCGCCCTAGGCTAGAATTCCCAGAGCGCCTATTTTTCAAATTTCTAAAGAGCAGAACAAAAAAAGGTCATTCTCTCCTTTTCGCCTTATTTATATCCACGCAGAAAGATTATAGTTCTAATCCCCACCCGACCTAAACTTTTACAGAAACTTCCCTGTGTAGCGCCTATTACTCCCCTATCTGGCGCCTATTTTTTTCATGGCGCCTAGGCTGTAGCCTAGTCAGCCTAATGGATAATACGGCACTGGGTTCACGTAGATAAGTATATTTAATTAATACGAGAGAGCTCATACGAACATAAAATAAATACAATTTACAAACGTATGGTACGCCATTGCTTTTTCAAAAATAAACTTCATTTTAAAAATTATCATTCATTTTACAACAAATTTGACCTCTTGACTTTTTTCCTCCGATGCACCGTTTTCGCGTTAAAGAAAACTAATTCAAAATAATTTTGTTATACCACAAATGCCTAAAAATAGTGGTTGTTACGCGAAAATGGTGCACTAGAGAAAAAAGTCTAGGGGTCAGATTTCTTGGAAAAGAAATGGAGATTTAAAAAAAATTATTGTTAAAAAAAGTAATGCCGTACTGTATATATATTTTTTTAAATCGCCAGTATTCATCCAGTTCGGACGCCACTAGGAGAAATAATTAAAAATCTTTTACAACAAAAAATGCTCATTGGTGCTTAGTAGGTGCATGTCAAATTTCATTAAAATATCCGAAACAGTTCTGAAGTTATGATAAGAAAACGATTTTTGTTTTAAAATTTTAACACCCTGTACCTTAAAAGTTAAGAGGTTTAGGACATTTAGGTTAATATAAACTTTTTTTAATATGTCAAGAAATTATATCTTGTATTTTTTTGCTGTATCAAAAACAGTGATTTTTGCCAAAAAATCTAAAATTTAACATGTAGAAGTTGGACCCAGAAATCGTATTGACCATTGACCGGTGTCAAGATCGTTTGACTAGGTAAGGTTGCCTCGTAAACCTTGCAACATGGCGGGCCATACGTGACATATGTATTTTGCTCATTATTTAATGAAGTTTTTAACAGAGTGTAGCACTATAAACCAAAAATATTTTGTCAATATTAAAGAAATACTTTAAATACTGTCAATTCCAGTTGTTACCGTTACTTCTTTATTTCCTAATAAAAAATTATTGACGAATGATTATTCTAGCTGATTTTTAAATATTGTATATCGCGCTCTTTCGCCCTCACAGTATTATCCGTCTAGACATCCTTGTTTGCTATGTTGGCGCCAAGGAACCAGCAGTGCGGTACATATGTGACGTAATAAGGCAACCTTACCTAGTCAAACGATCTTGGACCGGTGTTACTATTTACAGTTAGAAAGCATGGGGGTAAGAAGTTTATACAAGTATAACTAAACTTTATTATTATTAATTAATTAAAGCCTAAATTATTGGTTGTAATCAATAAAAGACTTCATTTAAATTAATTGAACATTAAAAATAATTATGACATTAATATTTTTAAAAGCCTCTTTGCTTAAATAGTTTTTAATGGTTTTAGATTAGCAAATATACCATTTTTTAACTAGGACTATTCAATGAAAGTGTAACCATAATTGAAAGTCATATTCAACGGTACCTAGTAGGCAAAATATAAAGGACTTTTACTTTTATATTTAAGTTAAAAGTATAATCGTGAGAAAGAATTTTGAAAGTATTTTGTTGTTATGTTAATAGAGCATTATTGCAAGTTGCCTTATTAAGCTCGGGAATTATTAATACCGGCTAAACTATTATTTAAATAGTGCTTTTACACATAATTTAGAGTTATTGCAAATCATGTTGACAGTACCATTAACCTATAAAAAGGGGGAAATAATTTTAGTTCTTCTTCTTTATTGTTTTGTGTTGTAGGGTTTTTTATAACACAATTAAAGAAATACATTTAAAAGAGTAAGGTTTTAAGTATTTTTACTTCTAAAAACTTTTCGATTTTGTGCTCGGCAGCAGTTCGGTTTACACGAACAGTTCCGACGTTAAAATAAGACCAAAATAAGGCACGACCTAAAACCGACATAAATAAAGCCAGGCACTATCCCTATTTAGAGAGTCCTTATCCCAACATGCATCTGCGCAAGCTCAGATGTCAAAATAAGGCCGGTATTATTAGTGCCTGGCCTTATTTTACTGTGCAATATATCTCTAATAAGAAATTTTATTCCGTATTAAGTTAATATGCAGGGTGTCCGGAAAGTCCGTTTGTATATTTTAATGCTGTAACCGTATAAGGGTTGTATATTTTAAGAGCTACATAAAAACATACGAAAAAAATTTGAAAAAGCATTGTTTACAAGAAACAGTTAACTTTTTTAAATTAGGTTTTATTAATATCTTTAATGAGGGGCCTAGTTTCAAAGTGTACAGAGTGTTCAGATTTTTGTTGCAATTGCAGGGTATCTTGGTTATTATTAGAGATAGAGACTTGCGGTTTTCGCGAACTATTGCTACTTTTTGATAAAACGAAAGATGACACTAAAATATATTTCATGGCCCTATTCGTTTTTAACATACAAGGAAAAATTCATTTTTTTTCATTTTCGAACCCCCTCGTATTTCAGTTGTCTTGTAACTCACAACAAAAGTAAAAACTGACTTTAGTGGATATTTTTACGTGGAATCCAGTGGTGTAGTTAGATTTTGTTAAGTTTTTTTTTTAAGATATGAACCAAACAAACAAATTTCAGACAAAATATTAGGCATCATAGTCTAAAAACCTAAATAAAACACAGAGTACCTAGTTACCGGTACCGCGTAATTTTGTATAAAGTGACAATACGAAAATTCTTGAATATTTACACTTAAACTGCAGCCATTACAAATCCGACTTTGCACCTTTTGCTTCATGGCAGAATTGTTCACGGCATCTATGATAACAACCACCAATTGTAGACTTAATTCCTATTGTGACTATTTTTATTGCATTTATTCAATAAATTATAAAAATTATTTAAAAAACACGATATTACCTACCACAACAACAAGAAAAACTTGACCATCAATTGTTATGGACTCTTATACTAGTTCAAAATTATGCCAATGAGGGCTTTTTAACAATGTTGCAAGCTTAATTTAAATTTTCCAATCTAGATATTCCGCAGATTACAATCAAAATGAGACACCCTGTATATTTTTAAAACTAATTATATGATCACGTTTAACCAATGATAACTTTTAATCAGAAAGTCAAGAACTACAACATACTAAATTTTTAGCCTATTCGACTGGAACCCAAAATCCATAAGGTTACTGCGGGGTCCTACCATACTGCAAGTTACTTGAATTTACATTTAGCTAATTTAAAAAACAAATCTACTTAGTGACTTTTACCTTTAAACAGATCATAGTTTACTGAGGTAAACCTCGTTAATCAAAATTTTTATTTGTCCTATAAATCCATAACACTTTCTCATATATATTTTTAAAATTTTTTAGATATGGATACAATTCAGACCTACCGAGGTCAAGCAATGGGCGACTTGGACCCTCATATCTTCGCAGTCGCCGAAGAAGCTTATACCAAATTGGAGAGAGAACAAAGAGACCAAAGTATCATCGTGTCTGGGGAGAGCGGAGCTGGTAAAACGGTATCCGCGAAATATGCCATGAGATACTTTGCCACAGTTGGTGGCAATGCTACGGAAACGCAAGTTGAGAGAAAAGTGTTGGCTAGTAGCCCTATTATGGAGGTAACGTTTTAAAATTTACAAAAAAATTAATGTTAATAATAAAAATTTAAACGGCTATTACGAAATCTTTAAAATTTGTTACATTATTATTGCCTCATATTTATGAACAACAATAAAAATAATAGTTAGCGTGACATAACGTTGTCATTTTGAAATTTAGTGCTTTATTATTATCAACAAATCGTAGAGCGAAAAGATTAACCATGAGTTATACTACTGAAGAAAAAGTATTGATGATTAAATGGTACTATCAAGGAAATAGTTATCAAAAGGTGTCAGACATGTTCGATGCTCAGTATCCGAATAGACCGATACCCGGAAAATCAACTGTCCATAGTAGGACTATCAGAAAATTTGACACCAAAGGCACAGTGATAAATAACTGCAGATGTGAAACTAGGGAGTATCAAAGAGAAGAAAATGTAAGAGATGATAGAGACTTGGAAATTTTATTGCACGGGTAAATCAGGAAATTTGGTACCAAATGGATGGCTGCCCGGCACATAATACCCTGGCTATTCGGGAATATTTACACAATGCTTTTAATATAAATGTTATTGGCCTACATCACACCATAAATTGGCTAGCCAGGTCTCCTGATAATTCGCCAAATGACTTCTTTTTCTGGGGCCATTTAAAAAGCATGATATACAAGGATAAAAATTTCTCTAATCCAAATGAGTTAAAAAATGCTTTTTCTGCAGAATGCGATAAAATTTCAATTTACCAATTAGCCAATGTAAGACAATTTTATGAACGTCTGGGTTATCGTCTAGCAGTCAATGGAGGAATATTTGAAAATTTTCTTAAATCTTAAGTTTATTTCCAACATATTAATCATTGTAATAATATTAATAATTTATTGAAGCATGTAAATATTATAACTGTCATAAGTTCTTGAAATTTGTTACTCTAGTTTAGTTTAACTTAACTTAATTCGTTTGTATAAATATAACTTTAATCTTTTCACTGTACGATTTTTTGATAATAATAAAACACAAGATTTCAAAATAAGAACGTTATGTCACGCTAACTGGTATTTTTATTGTTGTTTATAAATATGAGGCGATAATAATGTAACAATTTTTAAAAATATATTAGCATCTAACTAGCAAACGGGTTAACCGAAAAATCTAAAGTTTTACCATGGACGTAGATTTGCATGCTCTTCAATAAACTTCAATAGAATTTTTCTCTAAAATAATTGGGGGAGCCAATAATTGACCCCATTAAAAATTACTTTACCCGCCAGGCGATGCATCTCCCGGTATACAATGCTTGGTCTAAAGTCAAGACTCGTAAGTCAAACTGAGAGGTGGCAGCCATAAAAAAAATGGAAAGTGGGGTTTTGTGGTACATTATTTTTAAGCTTCTGACGAGTACTTTATAACATTAGGAAATAAAGTCAATACCTTTACCTATTTTAAAACGGCGGTATGTTAAAAATTACCTAAATACCTGATTTGGATGGCCATATTTCTAAAACTAATAAAGTTAGATACCTAATGGGGTATTTTCTTAAAGGTCTATTAAATATAATTTTAATGTTTATATAATGTAGTGGGTGTGTCATTAATAAATATACTATATACTGTTTTTCTACTCTGTATATTATACCCCATATCACCATTAAAAAGCTTTAAGAAAATAGGACATTGATTAGATCTAAATTTATTACTTAGTTTTGGAAATATGACCATCAATATCAGGTATTCAGGTCAGGGGCGGTCATATCGACTTTCTGAGGGGGGCATATCATCAATAAATGCCCATATTTGCCATTACACATGTATAAAATACAATGAAATAGAAAGGATATAGCATCCAAGGGGGAGCTATGCCCCCCTATGACCGCTCCTGATACAGGTAATTATGTGCCGTCATTTTGTAGTAAGTAAAGATATTAACTTTATGTTCTAGGGGTTATAAAGTACTCGTCAGAAGCTTTCAAATAATTTGTTATAAGACTCTTATTTTTTTTTTTTTCAAAATGTCGCTTAAATCTCAGTTTAACATTTATATTTGTCATTTCTTACTCAAAATTTGCTTTTTGTTTTGTCTTATTAAGGTCCTTAAATGTTCATGAAAAAATACCAAATAATTAAAAAGTTAGGAAGGAATCCTGACTTTAGACACGCACTGTATTATATCACAAGTTAATTTATTC
Source organism: Listronotus bonariensis (assembly GCA_014170235.1). NCBI lineage: Eukaryota > Metazoa > Arthropoda > Insecta > Coleoptera > Curculionidae > Listronotus > Listronotus bonariensis. Next base: position 50,477 of record JACEGR010001283.1, read on the forward strand.
AACATATTTTGAGCATAACATTGCTCGGAAAATAGTTCGATATACAGGGTTATGTTTTGCCACCCACTTTTAACCCTAAAAACCTCCTTTATAAAAGTTTTATACTTTTTTATCTATTATCTTTTGAGAATAAAAAAAGAAACAAATGAACATCAAAAACTCAAGAAAAATGAGGTACACTTTTTAAAATGGAACACACTGTATATTATGTCACCATTAAAGAGGTCTTTTAAAAAGCTTTATAAAAATACCATTTGATATATCTGTCTTTAATAGTTTTCGAAATATGACCACATAAATCTGGAAAATAGTAGATATACCTACCAAATTTAAAGAGCCATATTTCGGAAAATCTAAAAGATATATCAAATTTGTTTTTTGTAAAGCTTCTTAAGAGACCTTTTTAATGGTTACATAATATACAGGGTGTTATGCTAAAAAAAAGTATAAAACTTTATACAAGACGTTTTTTTCTATCCTTCTTGGTTATGGTTAAGAGTGGCAAAATATAAATGAAAACCCTGTACAATAATTTAATAAAAATACGGGACCGCAAAAGTTTTTTTCTGAAAAACTTAGACTAAAGCCAGCACCAAAGAATTATCGATCAATTTTGACAGTCAGTATGGATGACAAAAATGTATTCGCGAAGATCGGCCACACACATCTTGCTTTCTAATTGGACGATCCGACACGATTATTTGAAGGTTGAATTATTTACAATATGTTTGGCGTAACGTCCGAACAAATATCTAATTGCGAGGCGATCATAAAAAAATCAGTCGACCTTCTGTAATCGTATCCGATAATCGTGTACAAATAGTAGGATTATAAGGCAGTATGTGTGCGACCGGCCTAAACAGCAATAGTATTTTAATCACTTATCTAAACAACCCAACAGTAAAGAACAGCAGTTGTACTTTCTTTTTATCCTCCAATTTGCGCCAACCCCATCTACCCCTGAGGCGGTCGCTTCAGGCTTGATGCGGCACTAAAGATATTTGCACGAACTTGTGTTAAAACAGAAAAATTTAAGGCTATTTTTAATTTGTAGTTGAATGGTAAAAACATTGACGTGTCATAGAAGGTCATTGGGTAGAAAATACCATAAAATTTTTATTTTATGCCTGATTTTTTAAATTTAATCTAGAAATATCGTAATACATTTTCCTGCCGAAATTCTTTGTCTCAATAACGAGAATCCCTCGTAGACCACCTCAGGACACGCGACCGATACCTAATGTTGCCTTTTCATACTTCGATCTGAAATATTTAGCGTGTAGCGTGTATGAGGTGGTGCAAGCTTTTGACCTCTTGAAGTAAAAAATAAATTTATAAAATATGGTTTAAAAGTTTAATACAAACTCCAAACACACAAAGAATATTAAGATTAAAGAGGTTCATTTTTAGTGATAAGTTTAAAACTATATGAGTTACCTTGCACTACATTTAATCCTTCAGGAAAACCATAGTGTAAAGAATATACAATATTTACGCATCCAATCTCTACCTACTAGTGTTTAACACACAGAATCTCAATTAAGCCGGTGCCCGATGTGCGTAAAATCAGAACTAAACTAGAAACGACAACAGTTCGAGATTTGGAAAATTCATCGAGCTACAGTTTAATAAGCAGTTTAATATCAGTGGTGCGTCAATGAGAACGTATTTGTTGGAAAAGTCCAGAGTAGTTTTTCAAGCTCCAGGTGAACGAAACTATCATATTTTCTATCAGTTGTGTTCTGCAAGAGGACGATTTAAGCATTTAAACTTGGGTAAGAAAATCGATATAATTTGTGTTTAATCGTGCAGTAAACATGCAATTTCCCACCATCTTCCAAGCTGAAATTTATGTTATCAATATCAGGGCAACTAAAAGTGTGAAGAAAAGTCTACAGGGAGCAAATATCTGCATCCTATCGGACAAGCAGGATACCTTAATCTTCGTTTCACACTTACTGAGCCGGGCCGGGCAGACTGATAAAAAATTATATGGAGTCTTATGACAGCTCGCGCGACTTTCCGAATTCTTACCGTGTGAAAGGTCTAATAAGACTCCATACCGGGTTTGGCTAGTGTGAAACGAGAGTAAAGGCTTTAGCTTCATGCTATTTTAACTCAAGGCTTATCTAAGAGTTCCGTCAATTCCTTAATCAACTGGCCACAAACAACATAGAGTTGCTCCGATGTAGGTACCACCAGTACATAAGGTAGTGCAAAGCAATGAAATTGCCGACCAGCTAGTCAAAATGAGTGCACAGGTTCCATCTTACAGACCGGAACCTTTCTGCGGCACAACTATACTTTGGGAACTAAATATTGATAATAAATACCAAGTAAGTAACTCCGGTTACTGTAGTTTCAAACCAATAAAATACATTTTTTATTGTAAACTACTAAGGTTGCTGACTTTTTAAACCATTTTTTCAGTGTTTTCTCATTTTATAGTGCCCAAAGTATAGATGTCACCTAAGGGGAAAGGGAAAATTAGAAAAAAGACAAAACGAGACTTTCTTAGATAGTATGCTATGATGCTATTGGAGTTAAAGTGATGGTCACTAACTTCCTAACAGCGTAGAATAGATAAATGTACCTATGAACAATTAGTTTGCAAATCTCTGAAATATTATATTTGAAGAGTTTTACTGGGGAAATCAAAAACAATGTTTTTTTTTATTAAACAATGTTAATACTTTTAATTCTCGGCTTTATATATTTTGACAGCTATTTTCATCCAATTTTAGTTGATTCACTGAAATCGCCCTGTGAAAATGCTTCTTTTATGATTTCTTTTTATTTCTTCTTTTAGATCATCAGGATAATTTTCACTACCTTAACCAAGGGGAAAGTCCAGTTGTCCAAGGAGTCAATGACTTAGCACAGTTTGAAGAAACAGAAAACGCTTTGAAATTATTAGGGTTTTCAGAAAGTGATCAGGAAAACATGTTCAAAATTCTTGCTGGTATATTACATTTGGGAAATGTGCAATTTAAGCAGTGTCTGATACAGGTGGAAAATGAACAGGATCAGGAAGGATGTGCAATTCCGGTAAATATAGCTTTTGACCAGTAAAAAAAAAATAAATTGAACACAAGGTTTTTTTGCTACTATCAGTATACTGGCAAATAGATTCTTTGAATAAAATATTTCCTGAATCAAAAATATGTTAAAATTATTTGCCTATTTAGGAACCATCTGCTAACACGCCTAGTGTTACCTCATTTATTATCATTTCTTTTTTGTTGGTAAATATACCTTTTTTTGGAAAAGAAAATTTGGTTAATATTTAATAAAGAAACCACAGACTACTTATGCAAAAATATTAGGATGTAATCAAACATGTCTATGTTAAAAAGTTGCTAGTAAAAAAGATACGGGGTATGAAAAAAATGTGTGTAATTTATTTTGATAATAGTTTTTAATACCTTTGAAATATTGTAATAAAACTCGATGTGTAGGGTTTGTCGATAGGAAAAATTAGATCCCATGATAATTTGTTATATGTTATCTACAAGGCGCCAAAGTTCCAATAAATAAAATATTTGGAGGAAAGTGGTAATTATTTTTAAAACGAAAAAATATCTTTAATTATAGGGTATTGATTATAACTACATTAAAACAACATTATATTCGAATGACTTATTGTATTCTCTCATAAACTTTTTGGTTGCTCTGAATAACTTAAACGCAAATATCGCGAAAACGGTTGATCAAAGCGATTTTCAAAAAGTATACCTTTTTTGTGTAAGAAGCAATAGAGAGTTTACTGATTTACTTAAATGGTACACAAACAAGGTAGCACAAAAAGTTGTGACCTTTAGAGAAATTCAAAGTAGTGTTGGTAGCTGCCTCTAGTAAACACATAAAAATTAATATTAGATCTGAATAATTTATAATAAAAATTCCCGAGATACCAAGTTTTGAAGCATAACAGAAATTATCGAAATATATAAAAAAATATATCTTTTTCACTGGAACACCCTTTATCTTTATATTATTGACTTTTGAATATAGGTATGTATGGTTAAGTCCTAATTTTTCGGAATCTGTAGTATCTCTGTGTAACATTAATAAGCAGTCACCCTGTATATAAAACCGGATTCGCCTCATGAATAATTTACACTTTGAACACCCTGAATTTTATATGCATTTTTAGGGCACTGACAAGCACTTAAAAATTCTTGCCGAGCTGTTAGGGTTGGATCAAGAAGAAATAAAACGATGGCTAGTTACCAGAAAAATTGTATCAATGAGAGATATTTATCTCAAACCAATGACAGTTGAGGAAGCAGCATTTTCCAGAGATGCACTCGCCAAACATATATACGCTGAACTATTCAACTGGATAGTTTTAGTAATAAACAAAGCCCTGGAATCAAATATTCCAAGACACAAATTCATTGGCGTTCTCGATATTTATGGTTTCGAAACTTTCGAAAAGAATTCCTTTGAACAGTTCTGCATTAACTACGCCAATGAGAAGTTGCAGCAGCAATTCAACCTTCATGTATTTAAGCTGGAACAAGAAGAGTACATTAAGGAGGGCATTGAGTGGAAGATGATTGATTTTTATGATAATCAACCGTGTATTGATTTAATCGAAACTAAATTGGGTATTTTGGATTTGTTGGATGAAGAGTGCAAGGTAAGTAAGTTGATTTTCTACTTGGTAAGTTGGTTTAGGTGGGGTTGGTCATTTAACCATGTTTGTACTGCAGGGTGTTGGCTTATTATGCCCCTTACTCTTATTTTCCTTTTAAAATGGCCAGGAGAATGTTTTTTTATTGTATCTTTATTATTATTTGTTCTTGAATTAATTTTTAATATAGATTTTTTTAATATTCATAATAAACCACAGTTTTTGTATTAATGTTTTTTTTCAAAATCCACATTGACAGAGATACAAGAACTGTTTCACTTGCGTGGAATAGCATAGTACCTTTATTGTTTAGTAATATGGATGGTGGAGGGGAGGATAACCATCTGAATGTTTTAAAAAGTGTCCGTCGAAAGGTGCAACTTAAGGTGGCGCGACAGTAGCCAGAGGAGATTTTTTAACCAATGAGCAGGAATTATTAGAGTGAGATACAAAATGAAAAAGGACAGATAGATACAAAATAAAAAAGGAAAGAAATACCAAAATCTCTCCACTGGCTACTGTGGCGCCATCCCAATTTGCTACATTCCGATTGCCACTTTTTCAACTTGTCCGCCATAAAAGATGGTTATCCTCCCCTCCACAATCCATATTTAGTAATAATAAATGTACTATTTTTTGGGCTCTTTACATTGAGAAAATACCTAGTAAGTAACTATGGTTACTGACATTTTAAACCAATAAAATATATTTTTTTTGTAGTAATTAGTTTTACTGACTTTTTCAGTCTATTACATTGGTTACATATTTTGTTCATCAGGTGTTATTCTAACTTAATGTGCCCCAAGTATACTTAAAGATGGTAATTGGGAACTATTTTTACCCATCGGCTTACCGAATAAAAGTTGTATAATACAGGGTCAGTAGAAAAACCGTAACGGTGGATAATCTCAGCAACTGTTAAATATAAATAAATCAACTTTTGTGCCAAGGGTTAACTAAACATGAAGAATTAAGAAAATTTTATTTCCAAGGTTGCCAATTTTTTTCTTTAGGTTGGGGAATTTCAAAATTTTAAATTAAATACCCTATGTTTTATTATTGTAATCAATTGTTTGTATCAACTTTATTATGTTTTGATATTATCGTTTTTTTTACTTCTGTCAATTTGAAGATATGGCATTAAGCTTGAATACAAAAACGACCAGGCATGGTCAATTATCTTAAAAACTATCCAACAGAAATTCGTCAAAATTAGTACAGGGGAGTAACTGGACATTTTAAATTCAGGAATTGCCTTTGCGATGTTTCATAATTAAATTTTCTTATTCTCTCTCTTGGTTTTTATTAAAGAATCTTGATAACATCACAAAAATGCTATTCATGAATTTAAAAAGTTAAGTACCCCTGTACTAATTTTGACTAATATTGGTTTGGATTGTTTTTAGATAATAGACCATACCTAGCCGATTTTTATTAATTTTAAAAACATGATTTTATATCTCGAAACTAACAGGAGTAAAAACGTTTAACAGGTCATAATAAAGTTGATACCAGCAATTGATTACAATAATAAGAAACAGGGTATTTAATTTAAAATTTTAAAATTCCCTAACCTACAGAGAAAACTATAAACTTGGCAACCTTGCAAATACAATTTTTTAATTCTTCATGTTCAGTTACCCCTTTACACAAAATTTGTTATATTTATATGTGTCTTCGGAAGTTCTTAACAAATTGGGAAACTTTTATTATTATTAATTTTACGGAAAAAAGTGTCTCTTCATAAAAAGTCCTGCTTGATGAGAAAATACATTTTCACAAAAATATTTGAAGGTTTAATGTACAGGGGTGTCCCATTTTGGTTGTCCCTTATGGGAAACTTGGAAACCATAAGAGATATTAAAAATCTGATACCCCATCCTCGAGCTCTTTTTTGGAGAAACATTTATGGTAAAAACAGATCATCGCTATCGCGAAGCGTTTCAGAGATACAGAGGTAATTCTCGATTTTTCATTTTTTGAAAAAGCGCTGTAGCTTTGTTGTTATTACAGATACGAGAAAACTAATTGCACAATATAAAGACAGTTTTTTCCGTAGAATCAGTGGCGTAGCCAAAAATTGTTTTGAGCTGTCATTTTTGACATATGACTCCAAACATGTTTTTTTATTAGGGACACCCTATAAATGATTAGGTAATTAAATTGCTTGTTTTTTTCTGATTAAAATAATATATCATGGTAGCTGGTTTAATACATTTTTTACGTCAAATATTGGAAAAATATGATTTTAAAGACGCATTGCGGCTTCTATCTGTTTTTTAAATTGTTTTATATTTTTCTTTTAAAAACAATACTGCCATCCCTCATCTCAGGAGACATTTCCGTAGAAAAAAAAACAAAAAATTAATTAATTAAAATTTTTTTATTATTTTTATTTTTTATTTTTTCTACGGAAATGTCTCCTGAGCTAAGGGATGACAGATTCCCTTTAAAACAAAAAATATAAAACAATTTAAAACAGATAGAAGCTGCAATGCGTCTTCAAAAATCATAATTTTTCCAATATTTGACGTAAAAATTTATTAAACCACCTACTATGATATATATTATTTTAATCAGAAAAAAACAAGCAATTTAATTACCTTAATCATTTATAGGGTGTCCCTAATAAAAAAAAAACATGTTTGGGTCGATATGTCAAAAATGACAGCTCAAAAAAATTTTTGGCTACGCCACTGGATTCTACGGAAAAAAAAGTGTCTGTATAAAACAAGTAAGTGTAAACTAAGAACGAAATGTGTTTTTCATCATAAATAATTTATTTTAGACACATTATTAGGTTAAGTTAAAATTAATTTAAGTATTGAGCACAAAACGTAGAGATTTATTCACCAGAAAGTTGAAATTTCCATTTTTTTCATGCTCTGTAAATAAGTTATTAAATAATATCTTTAACGTTTTGTTTTTATTTTCCAAATTAACAACTTCGAAATTTTTAATCTGGCTGTGTTATTTCATAGAAGGAGATAATTTAATGCTTTTTATTCTAAAAAAAATATATCTAAAATTTGAATTAGAAACAACTTAATTCAAATTTTATATAAGTTTATACCATTTTTTACCTAAATAATTAAAAGGCTATATAAAATACATTTTAAAATAATAACAGTTTCATTAATTAATATCTACATATTATTAAAATCAGGAAAATAACGTGAAAAAGGTCTAAAACATGAATGAAAAATACGATTTTATGCGAAAAAGTCAGATATTGCATAATTATTTGACATTTTGCTGAATTATTAAAAGTAAATGCTGTAGTTTTTGGGAAACCTGTACAAAACAGTAAAATTTTTGGTCAATTTGTGTCTATTGTAGAGTCTATACACGTACTACTGTATGATGTAATAATAATAACAATAAAAGCCGTAATATTTATTAATATACACGACTATCCAAGAGAAAAAAAAACAAAACAAGATAGTTTCTGCTGCACTATCAAATTATATCAGGATGTGAAATAATCGTTTTTTGTATTTTTTAGATGCCACGGGGCAGTGATGCCTCATGGACTGAGAAACTCTACTTAAAATGCTCAAAATACTCCCATTTCGCCAAAAGTCGTTTTGGTCGCTCAAGCTTCATCGTCAACCACTTTGCTGATAAAGTAGAATACGAAAGCACCGGCTTTTTAGAAAAAAATCGAGATACAGTTATAGAGGAACAAATCAACGTAATTAAAGCCAGTAAAAATACGTTACTCAAAAGATTATTCGGAACTGATGATCAAAAACTGCAAGTTCCAGGAGCCAAGCTTAAAGTTGTTTCAGCTAAAGCTGACCCAGGAGCTAAAAAAGAGCCATAAGAGGTCTGTAGGGTCTCAGTTTAGAGAATCGTCTCAATGCTCTTATGGTAACTCTTAACGCTACAACGCCACACTATGTGCGTTGTATTAAGCCGAATGAAAGTAAAGAAGCTTTTGAATTTAATTCGAAGATGGCGGTACAACAGCTTAGAGCTTGTGGAGTCTTGGAAACTATTAGAATATCCGCTGCAGGTATGTGTCATATTTTTGAAGTACTTATGATTAGTGTGCCAAGTATTTGGCAATTTTTACGAATACAAGTACTTTTCTTTGAAATAAAACTGTTTGGTAACAATATAAACTAGTACTTAGTACAATTTGTTACTGAACAGGGTTTTTATTTACATTTTTCCACTCACTTTTCACTATAACCAAGAAGAATAAAAAAACATCCTGTATAAAGTTTTATACTTTTTCATCTACTATCTTTTGAGCATAAAAAACAAATGAACATCAAAAACTAAAGAAAAATGAAGAAGTAAACTTTTTTTAAATGGGACACCCTGTATATTATGTCACTATTAAAAAGATATTTTAAAATGCTTTATAAAAATACCACATTTTTATATATCTATCTTTAATAGTTTTGGAAATATGTTCATTTAAATCTGGATATAATTTGCCTAACATCTACAGTCTCAGCTTAGTGTCTTAAGTAGGTATAATGGAAATTATATCTACTATTTTTTAGATTTAAATGGTCATATTAAAATATATGGAAATCGAATATTAAGTACCAATTTAGATTTGTTAGCAAAAAAGGAAATAAAGTGAAAATTCGGTAAGTTGTTTTTCAAGTTTAATGATGGATATCTTGATAACGTCTAAAAATTCTTTCATATTCGTAATAAGCATCCCAAAAACCCCAATATGTTAAAAATTATCTAAATCGGCTTGGTGTCTGATAAGTAAACAATTTCCAAATTCTACAACGTGTTATTCTTTATTTCAGGTTTTCCAAGTCGCTGGAACTATATTGACTTCTTTTATCGTTACCGAGTGTTATGCAAGTTCAAAGATATCGACAAAAACAATATGGAGAAGACTTGCCGTAATATTTTAGTAAAATACATACTAAACCCTGATATGTACCAATTTGGCAAGACGAAAATATTTTTCCGCGCTGGACAAGTTGCTTATCTCGAGAAGTTGAGAGCTGATAAGCTCAAGGCATGTTGTATAATAATGCAGAAAACTGTTAGAGCATTTGTCGCAAGAAAGAAATATCAAAGAATTCGCAAGAGTGCGTTGTTGTTGCAGAAGTACGGTAGAGGACTTTTAGCTAGAAGGTTTGTATTCAATGTTTTTTACGATTTGCTAGAATATTAGACCTAGAATGTCTAGAGTTTTCCATCTATCCGATATTGCTGAATGATGTGTGGTGGACCCATTGTAACAGGGTAGTTTGTTGTGGACAATTTTAAAAACATTTATATTTTAAAACCTACAGGTCGCAGTTAAAACAAACGTAGATATAGATTACTGTTACCTTTCGAAGCCAGGTGCTATATATTTTCTTAAATAATCAATTGTTTATTTTCTTAACCAAAAACGAAATATTACGCATCTTCGGAAAGCTGGTTTTACACAATCAAATATTTAATACAATTTGTTTAAAAACAGAAGTGTAAAATAAGAAATTATTTGACAAACTTCTTTCAAGCAAATATCAGGGTAAAAACCAAACACCACACCAAATCACGATAAAATAGAGGTTAAGTAGTTGCCCTAGTTGCCCACTGTCAATTTTTAATTTATTGGGTTGGTAGTTTTGAAGTTTTGCATCAAATATTTGACGAAAAATAAGATGTGTTCTAATCCTTCAAACAAATTTGACAAGGGCGACCTTGAATTTCTTTGATATCCAATTTTCTGTTTTACATTATTAAATTTATTGAAGGTAAACTTGGTCGAACTTATTTGACAAGAAGTTTGATAAGTGTAAAACCAGCTCAAGCAAGCAATCGTTTTCAAAATTAAAAGAAAAACGCTTTGTTTATTTTATAAATATTTTTTTATACATTGCTTGATGTATCTTTCTTTTCTTTAAATAAATCAATTTATAAAACAAATTTACTTTAAGAAATTCAATTTATGCATAAATGCTATATTTTAAAGTAAAATTGACAGATAAACATTTCAAGATGACTGCTGCTGGTCGCCATCTTGGGAACAAAATTAAATGGAAAGATGGTCTTGTAGCACACCAATCTTTAAAGCTCCTAACGAGTACTATATAACCCTAAAATATAACATTTATACCTTTAACCACCATAAAATGGCGGTACTTTAAAAATTACGCTGAATACCTGATTTGGATGGCCATATTTCCGAAACTTATAAAGTTAGATATACTGTGATGTGTGATATTTTCTTAAAGTTGTCTTAAAAATCTTTAAATTGTAATATATAATATACAGGCTGCTTAATTAAACATGTGCGTTTTGTCCTACCCTGTATATTATCATCAGTATTATCATTAAAAAGAGCTTTATTAAAATACCAAATTTAATCTATCTAACTGCATTAGTTTCGAAAATATCGCCATTCAAATCAGGTTTTAGTTGATTTTAAAGTACCGCCAGTTTGTAGTAAGCGAAGGTATTAATTTTATATTTTAGGTTTGTATGTATAGTACTCGTCAGGAGCTTTAAAATAATGTGTCATATGACTCCCTTCTCCATTTAACTTTTTTCCAAGATGACCCGCAACCGCCATTTTAAAATTTTCATCTGTTAATTTCACTCTAAAATATAGTATTTATGAATCAATTTCATTTTCTAAAGTTAATTTTTTTAATTGATCCGTTCCAAAACTAAAAGGAGGTACATTATAGAAATCCACTGTATGTTGATAACAAAATTTAGGAATCATTTTGCCAAAAAGTTGGAGACCTAGCTATAAAATAATAAATTTTTTAAATTAATATCTTTTTTAGAAAAGCCTGCACAATACGAAGAGAAAGAGCTGCGATCAATATACAAAGATATACCAGAGGATGGCTCGCAAGACAAAAGTACAAAATACAGCGAAACTGCATCTTAGGATTACAGAGGCATGCGAGAGGTTTCATGGCTAGAAGACGATTTAGAATGATGAAAGATAATGCCATGGTAAAAAAACGTTATCGTTGTTTCATATTCATATAAGTATTCGGATGTAGAATCTGCCCTTAAATTTTATAAAACGACATTCTGTAACACCCTGTATTTTAAAATAATTTTTAATATTTTAGGCTGTGGTTCTTCAAAGGTACATTCGCGGCTACCTCGCAAGAAAAAAGATACGCAAAACGTATCAGATACGTCGTGGTTTGCCAAGCAGCTATTCGAAGATTTTTGGCCAGAAGACAGTACAAACGGCTTAGGATTGAAGCAAGATCCATTGAGCACGTCAAAAAGCTTAACAAGGGTCTCGAAAATAAAATTATTAGTCTCCAACAAAAAACTGACGAACTTACTAAGACCAATCATGAGTTGATGAGCTATAAGAACGAAGTTAACGATCTAAGGTAACACACATTTTTAAATAACTATTTAAAAAGAAGTTAAAATTATACAGGGTGTGTCTGTATCAGGTGCAACATTGCAAACTTTAGAAGACATCACCTGTGGTATCTTGCTCGAATTAAAAACAAAGTAATCTTTAGGATTACTTTTTTATCAATATTTTTGTTTTTTTTTAATTTATTTTTTTATTTTAGAAACAAGTTAACAACTTTCAAAGCTTTGGAAATTGAAGTCAAAAACTTAAATAATCTCCTAATAGAAAAAAACAAAACTATAGAAAAACTACAAGAAGAACTTAAATCAGAAAGAGAAGAAAAAATCGACTTGATAACCGAACAAGAAAAATACAGAAAGGATGTAGCAAATCAGCAAGAGTTATGGTCGCAAGAAACAGAAAAATTAAAGAAGGAATACGAAAACATAATAGAAATGCTTAAAATAAACGAAAAAGGCGTGGAAGAAAATATAAAGTCACGTTTAGAAGAAGAAAAAGAAGGAAATTATAAACGAAGCGGATAATGAACGGCAAGCATACCAGAAATTACTGCAAGAATATCATTGTCTTGAACAGCATTGCGAAGAACTGGAGAAACAACTTAATCAGTATTCGCCTGGTCGTCATAAGCGAAATATCAGCGACATTAGTAGTATTTCAACTGTTGATGTTAGTGATCTACCTGAAGATCATGGGTACGGATCAGTTAGATCTACGACAAGTACAAGAGAACGACTTGAAAATATTGATTGGAATGGTAAGATAAAAGATTTGGCTTTAATGTTGTTTAATTTAAGATCATTTAAATTAGCAATTACTTAAAACAGGCAAAAATATTATGGCTTAGGCTAAAAAATCAAGATCATCTCCGTTGGATTACACTTTATACCGAGTGATGCATCGCCATACTGGCCACAGGAAATCCCATGGAAATTTTGATACATATAGTATTGGCGCCCCTATTGATTTTACAACCCCATTGTATGAGACTAGTTTAAAGACATTGATAAAATAAGCTCACACACTTAATTTCGTTATTTTCTAATAAGGCAATTAAACATTATTAAAGAAAAACTATTTGTAAAATAGTTACATTTTAGCACATACCATAATGAATCACGACCGGTATGTGGTATCATATATTTATTACAAAAAACGTGTATTTTTTTTTATTTATTTACTATCTTGTATCTTAAAACAAACCAGGTTCTCCACAAGATGCTCCTCTAAGAACCAAATTTAGGTATCCACTTTTATCTCTGAATATTTTGTGTGTATCATGTATCGTAAGTAGACTCTGCTTGATATTGTTTCCATATTACACCTTGTTCTAGCAGATCTCTTACCATTCTAAATACCGTTTATCCTATTAACGGCCACATTTTAACAAGGAAAGTTTTCCCGATACGGCTTCCTCTCGGAAAAATTTTCCAATATATTTATTTTTTAACCAACTTCTGTTATAGCCACTCTTTATTCCAAGAATAGCTAGATTTTAAATCCTATTTCCTGCAGAGGCACTTTTCATCCAATTCTCTAAACTATAAATTATTGTATCAATAAACTGCCTCTTACTTATTTAAGACACTCACGGTGCGTTCTTGCTTTTGTCTAGGGCCCCTAAATGCAAAAATATATTAGTTTTTAATTAGATAAATTAATTAAATATCAATTTACCAGCTAACTAATTTTACAAACGATATTTTAGCTGCAAACAACGAAAGTCAGACCCCAAGTTCAACCAGTGACTCAAACGCCAAATCAGAAGTTGAAAACAATGTTGATATAGGACTGGTATTAAAATTACAAAATAAACTAGCTGAGGTAGAAAGAGAAAAATGCGTATTCAGAAACGACTGGATGAGCTAGATATGTCACCAAGAATTGAAAGGTAATACATTTTTCAACAATACGTCATTTCACATTTTAAAAAACTTTACAATTATTTATATTACGTACATACAAACACCCTGTATAATCCGTTTCTTATTTTTAGAGCTGAAAATGCCGCTAAAGATGCTATAAGAATTTCAGAACTGGAACTATGCAACTCAAATCTAAAATCTCAACTATTAGAACTTCAGAATAGTATTAATGAAGGTACAGGACTGTCAAAATTACATGAACAGCTCCAACAGTTGCAGATAGAGCTGGATAGACGAAGTGAAGAAGTTGTTCAGCTGAAGAGCGTTCTAGCTAATCAAACTGACAATATGAAATCGATTGTCAATTCCAATTCGAACAGAATGGGTGAGCATATAAGCAAAGTAACGCACGCATTGGGCAAAACTAACCTAATATGCTTCTTAATATCGCTTGAATCATTAACTTGTGGTTAAGGTTTAGTTAATCACGGCTTAACATTCTGAAATAAAGCATGTTCAAGAGAACCATGTCTTCTACTAAGATTTTTCATTTGAAAACTTTAGTTAACATTATTTTACACCAGCAGCCGCTTATAATGTTGCATTTAAATTAAAACAAAACTGATACAACATAAAATTATTACTTTTCTAATGGGACACCTCAATTATTGCTATATTTTTTAACCGGGTTTTTATACAGGGTGTTTCCTACCTAAGGTAAAAAATCTAAGGGCTTATTTCTTAGCCAATTCTCTAAAAAGAAGTTTATATAAACATAGGTCCTAAAATTCATTGTTTCCACGTTACAAGGTGATAACGTTTAACAGTAGTGAGCTTATTTATCTCTAACTTAATTAAATTTAAAAGGTCCTGTACCGATTCTAGTAGCACATAAAAAAATGCATTGCTGACAAAAATAATATACACTTCTGATTTTTGTGCAATTTTTTATATTTTTGTTACCTATTCTATTGCTGGGCCAAACAAGAAACATTAGGGTATTTTTTCAATTACTTCTTTATTTATACCATCTCAAATTAGGTATGTAGGTATGTATTGTAATTATTCACCAAAAATTGTTTTCCGTTATACAGGGTAAAACAAATTAACAGGTAGATGGTAAGGTCTTGTCAATGATATTAGGACAAGCAAAATTTAAATTAAGGTTAAGTTGATCATTTTATTGCTTAGTTATTTGGAAACAATACATGTCGTGTCAGTTTGAAATTGCAATAGGCAATTAGTGCCAGTGTGTGAAAAGGAGACGGTGTAAAGCGAGATGGACTCGTCAACCTATTGTGGAAGGATTTTATGCAGGCGTTCTCTGCGTAATTTCTACCTTCTAGTGCTTAACACACTAAAGCTTAGCATCGAGCTGGCAAGACGTGTACAGTTAATTCTGCAAACCTGTACAAACGATTTTTAAAGGGATATGGGATGATGTATTTTTACAAATATTTTACTAATCTTAGTGTAAAACACAGTTAAACACTACGTCTTATTAAAAATGTAAGTAGATTGCTAGAACTTTTAGTTGACAAGTATTTGTTATAAGAAAATTTGCAGTGTATTACAAAAATCAACTTAAAAAAAATACACAGCCCCACAAAAAAAAGAAGGTGGTCTTAAAGACTAGACCATGATATCTTTATGTTTTTGGGGTCGCTAAATCCAAATCTGGGGTCGGTTTGACCCTATCAGGTTAGGGTTAAGGATATTTTAAGGTCAATTACAACCCAAGAAGTAAAAAAAGTTGAGGGTTCGAAAGACGAGATCTTGGATTTTTTTGTTTTTGGGGTCGCTGAACCCGAATCTGGGGTTGATTTGACCCTAACAGGTCAGGGTCAAGGTCATTGTAAGGTCAAATACAGCCCAACAAGTAAAAAAGTTGAAGGTCCGAAAGACCAGACCATGGAATGTTTTTGTTTTTGGGGTCGCTGAATCCGAATCTGGGATCGATTTGACTCTAACAGGTCAGGGTCAAGGTCATTTTAAGGTCAATTACAGCCCAACAAGTAAAAAAAAGTTGAAAGTCCGATAGACCAGACCATGGAATGTTTTGTTTTTTGGGGTATCTGAATCTGGGGTCGATTTGACCAAATTTATCGAAAAGGAATCACAATCCTGATATTTTTATGTTTTTGAAATCGCTGAATCCGAATCCAGGGTAAGTTTGATCCCATTAGGTCATGGTCAGGGTCATTTCAAGGTCATATCATTAAGTTTATTAAAAATAGACTAGAGCTAGGGTATAATTATGTTTTCGCGGTCGCTAAATCCGAATCCGTGGTTAAATTGATCCCATGAGGTTAAGATCAAGGTCATATCAAGGTCAAATCATCAGAAGTTATCGTAAATGCACCAAAATCATGAAATCTTGGGGTTTTTGGGTCGCTAAATCCGAATATGTAGTCAAATTGACCCCGTCTGGATTCGGATTGAGCGATCCCAAAAAATAAAAAGTACCACGTTTCTGGTCTGTTTTTATTAAATTTTGATGATTTGACCTTAAAAACCTTGGCCATGACCTAATAGGCTTAAACTGACTTCGGATTCGGACTTAGCGACGCTAAAAACATGAAGATACCACGTTTATGGTCTATTTTTGATAAATTTTGAATATTTGACCTTGAAATAACCTTGACCATGACCTGATGAAGTCAAACCGACATCAGATTTGGATTCAGCGACCTCAAAAACATAAAGATACCATGGTCTAGTCTTTCGGACAACCAACTATTTTTTTGTGGGGCTGTGTATTTAGGCAATAAAATTCCCAGCTTGGTGTTAATTCACCATTTTTAAGATATGATACTTAGGCTTAGTAGAAGATAGGCTATATGGATCATGCTTTAATTTAGTCCTTTAGTATAATTTTTTGTACAGGCAGTATACAACGGCAATTCGTCGATATACAGTGTATCCAGTAACTATACTAACAAACTTTAGGAGGTTATTCTCCACTGAATAAGAAGAAGATAACTCAGGTCATTAAGATAACTTTATATTATAAATATGTAGTTCCTTATGCCCTACTTTTAGAAGTAGGGTGTTTTTATTGTTGTTTTGTATTTATTTACGCATAATCAATTCGTAAAAAATGCTCGGAACTTGAATATCGAAACGGCATTTCAAAATATTTAACTCTTGCGACGATATTTATTTAATTAGGCCATTTTGTAATGCATGTTTTAAAAATATGAACAGAAACGAAAAAGTAGACCTAAAATAGGTCTATATCGGAAATAGACGATTTATGCAGTTGAAAATAGCAAAATTTTAAAAATAGAATCAAATATTTATTAACCAAATTTTTTGGTTAGTTAAAAGTAAAGCATAAGGCAATATTTTATTTAGGATGAAAGTTGTTAATGGTTACTGGAATTTCCTTGAATATAAATGTTTTTTAAAGTGCTGTAAAAAAATTTAAATAAATTATGGGTGAAATTTACCTCAGTCCGGTACCAAATGGTTACTTTTTACCTTAAGTTTACAAAAAGAATTGTAGAATTCTCTATACTTATATGTAATTATAAATTTTGATCGCAAGTTAAACAAAGTCTATATTTGTGCAAAAACTATAAATTTTCCATTGTTTAAGCAATTTTTCTGTGATCTTAATTATGTACTTTTTTTTCACCAAATTTTTATTTAAAAGTAGTCCTAACCTAACACAAATTTAATTTTATTTACATGCTTTGAATATTTCATTTATTGACCTCTCTTAGCAAAGTAGTAGATTGCCTACGAAATTAAGGACTTTTAGGTTCAGAATGTTAAACTTAATAAATAATTTTAGCAGAAATTTCTCTGTAAGCGCGATTTCCAATTCAAAATGATGGTCTTGGTTACTAAATGATCCTAACTACATCGTATATTAGGTTGAGTTTTGTTCAATTTTAATCAACCAAGGATTGATATTACCATTCCAGGTGCCTACATAAATGAAGATGGAGAACTTGCTTTAGCCTACGAAACTCAAAAGACCATAAACAAACAACTGGAACTTGAGTTACAAGATGAAAAAGCAAAATATAAAGCTCACGAGCGTGAGTACAAATTAGAAATTGAGAAACTACGTGAAGACAATGAACGTCAGCAACGAATTTTATCAGCAAATCTAACCTCAACACCTCAGTCACAAAATGAGGCTTTTATGCAACATGAAATCACAAGACTGACAAATGACAACTTGTCTTTACTTGACAAAAACGACTCGTTGACAGAAACAGTAAGAAAATTGAAAAGACAAGTGAAAATTTTGTCGAGAAGGTTGAAGGACGCCTGCTTGGATGTTGAAGAGACTTTATTGGAAGCGGAGAAGAAGGGGCCTCCAGTTCCTCCGGGAAGATTGCAGCCATCAATAAGGAAGAAGGATAGGGACTATTTGGGCATGTTTTCATACAAATCGGGAGAAGAAAGCAATATTATGAGAGGTTTGGTAATAGGTAAGTGGTAATTGAGGTATATTATAATTAGCCGGTCACTAAGTGATGTAAATTTTAAGGGGGTTAATTATTGGCTCCCTTGTTCATTTTACAAAAATTTACAAAGTCTCGTTCTAAGTTTTTAATTTATACAGGGTGATTCAAAACTTGATCACGAACTTAAGGGGTAACATTTTTTTTTCAAAATGTCATTCGTTTTCGAGTTACAAGCCGTCAAAGTTCAATTTTTATTTTGGTTTTGTCGCCATATTGCATTTATTTTTTAACCAATCCAGTTGATATTTGGCACACAAATCGAGCTTTGCAGATTCTAAAATTTTAAGACAAAAGTACCTTTTTTATACCGCCAGAGGGCATTTACCTAAAACTTAAAATTTATTTACATCATAACTTTTTTATTTTGACAAATATCGCAAAGCTGGGGGCGCCATTTTATAGACAATCAAAAACTTAAACAATAAGGTTCTCTTTATTAAAGTCGATAAACCTCACCGTTTAGGCACCAATAGACATCAAAGTTTTCATCAATTTCAAAATACCTACATACATACAGGGTGTCCAGTAAGTCAAACTTAACCAAACAATTCTACAACAGAAAATAAGAAAAAAATAAAATCGCATTATAAATCCAGATATAAACCAACATTTTGTATTTAATAAAAAATTTAATTTTTTGAGAAAATTATTAAAATATGTGAAACTTTAAAAAAACAGTCTTTATATGTATTATACAGTTTAAAAGGCTAACAAACACCATTTTTATTTATTTTTACCACATTTTAATGATGTTCTCAAAAACTGGATTTTGTTACATACAAAATGCTCGTATTTCTGGATTTAAAATGCAATTTTATGAATAACGGTCCAAAATACCGATCTAAATAAGGTATACCTTATTTGTACAAAAATGATGAAGGAATTAAACGGTAAAATTTTCCCCTCTGTAAAAATGCATACAATAAAGGAAAAAATCGTCTCATCATGTATAAATATGACTTACTGCGCAATCATTTGCATATGAAAAAAGCATGGGTACAAGTAAACTTAAATGCCCCAATCTTATTATTATTGTGGCAACCGTTTAAAGGTTTTGTGTGTTTCAGTCACGACTGTAACCCATACGATTCGGCACAATGTTGCATGTAAAACATTGGGGTAAACTTGTATGACAAAAAAGTGGCGCGTTTGCCCAGTCCGACACCCGAATTATTTGACATTGATAGGCTGGGCTTAAGCGCAGCTTCCATATATGGCGGTAAAAATATTCGTGGTAGACTCGTCACAATTAATATCATAAAGTGAATTTCAATACTGGCCCAGGGACTATAAGTTAAATTAACAAGTACACTGTAGAGTCTTATACGTGCAAACTTATGGGTTTTTAATGTGGAATGGGTTTAAACTGAATAATTAACATATTTTTTCTTTAATGTAGACCTAAAACCAAGAACAGCATTGACACTCTTACCAGGATTACCAGCTTACATTCTGTTTATGTGTGTTAGACATACTGATTACATTAACGATGAGGAGAAGGTCAAAAATTTACTATTAACATTTATAAACAGCGTAAAAAAGTAATACGAAAAAAACAGAAGGAAGATTTTGAAACAGTTACGCTGTGGTTAGCAAATGTTTTAAGGTAAGTTTATATTAAGGCTAATGTAATAACACGGTAGCCACAGAGCCACAGAAATTTGTTTGATTCTCTAATTTATTTAATTAATATTCTGATAAGCGAAAATAAAAATGTTTTAAGTAAAGGTGGTCCATCTAAAACGCACGATGTTAATTGTAAATAAACAAAAGGTTTTTAGAGAATCTCTATTTTAAATTATGACAGAACGATCTATGACAATTATGTGTGAAACAAAATATCGGCCAAATGCTTGCCACGGCTTCGGTGGCAGACTATTTCTATCCAATGGTCCATATTTTCAATTACTCTAAGATATAATTCAGGTTCAATGTCCTTAATGTGCCGAAATCCCATTCTTTTGTTCTTAAATTGTTTTTGGCTGACTGATGTACACTTTTTCTTTAAAATATTCCCAAACACAGAAGTTCAAAGGTGTCAAAACACATGAATATGGTGGCAAATTAACATCGCCACGATATGAGATTACACGGCTTTTGAATTTGTCAAGTAAAAGAGCCTATTGTGTCGTTGGCTGTGAGATAATTCGGCATATAGACGACATTAAAACTTAAATATGTTTCAGAGTCATTAAAAATATGGACCGTCGGATAAAGATAATACATAATTGTCATAGATCCTTCTCGTAATAAAAAATAATAAAAGAATTATCTTTAAAATATTCCCAAAAACAGACGTTCAAAGGTGTCAAAACACATAAATATGGTGACAAATTAACATCGCCACGATATGAGATTACACGGCTATTGAATTCTTAAGTCAAAGAGCTATTGTTTCGTTGGCTGTGAGATAATTCGGCATATAGACGACATTAAAACTTAAATATGTTTCAGAGTCATTAAAAATATGGACCGTCGGATAAAGATAATACATAATTGTCATAGATCCTTCTCGTAATAAAAAATAATAAAGAATTCTCTTTAAAATATTCCCAAAAACAGACGTTCAAAGGTGTCAAAACACATAAATATGGTGGCAAATTAACATCGCCACGATATGAGATTACACGGCTATTGAATTCTTAAGTAAAAGAGCTATTGTTTCGTTGGCTGTGAGATAATTCGGCATATAGACGACATTAAAACTTAAATATGTTTCAGAGTCATTAAAAATATGGACCGTCGGATAAAGATAATACATAATTGTCATAGATCCTTCTCTCGTAATAAAAAATAATAAAAGAATTCTCTTTAAAATATTCCCAAAAACAGAAGTTCAAAGGTGTCAAAACACATAAATATGGTGGCAAATTAACATCGCCACGATATGAGATTACACGGCTATTGAATTCTTAAGTAAAAGAGCTATTGTTTCGTTGGCTGTGAGATAATTCGGCATATAGACGACATTAAAACTTAAATATGTTTCAGAGTCATTAAAAATATGGACCGTCGGATAAAGATAATACATAATTGTCATAGATCCTTCTCTCGTAATAAAAAATATTAAAAGAATTCTCTTTAAAATATTCCCAAAAACAGACGTTCAAAGGTGTCAAAACACATAAATATGGTGACAAATTAACATCGCCACGATATGAGATTACACGGCTATTGAATTCTTAAGTAAAAGAGGTATTGTTTCGTTGGCTGTGAGATAATTCGGCACATAGACTACATTAAAACTTAAATATGTTTCAGAGTCATTAAAAATATGGACCGTCGGATAAAGATAATACATAATTGTCATAGATCCTTCTCTCGTAATAAAAAATAATAAAAGAATTCTCTGAAAACGTTTTTTTTGAATTTACAATTAACATCGTGCGTTTTGGTTGGACCATTTTTTATTATCTTTGGAGCTTATTAACTTATAAAAAGTTATTTAAGTTTATTTTTCATAAAAGTTGATTTAACACATTGTTTTTAACTTAAAATTTAATAACTCGGTACTCGTTATTTTGTGATTGTGGCCAATCGTGTTTTACAATAAGCCCTTCATTTATGTATATCTTATAGTCAATATTATCTTGTATTTTGTGCAAACAATTTAATATCAAAATCCTAGCACACCGCTTTCGGTATTCCAACCATCATCAGTGCGTCAGAATAATACCAACTTAGATGGGTTTATTTCTAATAATTAGTTTACGTTTTAATTTTTTTTAAGATGGTTTTCAAAGGAATATTATTTTTCGCATTATACTTAATTAAATTTACCTCTATTATTTTTTGTAGATTACTATATTGTATGAAACAATACAGTGGCGAAAAACAGTTTCAGAAAACCAATACACCTACTCAGAATGAACAAAGTTTAAAAAACTTTGACCTTTCAGAATACAGACATGTATTGTCTGATATTGCTGTGTGGATATATCAAGGTATGAGAAACTTATTCTCTTATTGAATGAATTAGCAGCGATTTAGTTAAAATAAACAATATTTTCATATTATATATAACTCCAAGTGTTATTTGTAATCAATGTACAGGGTAATTCCTAACCTAAACCCATAAACTTGGGAAACTATTACTAAAGAACAAACAAAGACTAATATGGAAAAAAGTTTTAATTGTTTTTGAGTAGAAAAGGTTTCTAAGGGAAAATAATAACTAATAATAAAAAAACAATGTTTGTATTACATTATTTTTCCTTACAGAATATTTAGTGTGATTTTTTTGGTTATAACCAATAAACAAACCATGATGATAATGTTTGCTCCATCTATCTGTACTCTACTATTAGTTGTGATCGTATGTGTGTTTATTTTTACGCCATTAGAATTAAAGTTATCGCCTATAACTTTTTATAGACAAGTATTTCTAAAACAAAAATATTTTACCAGTTAGTTCTCTAATATTTCCCCTTAGAATTAACTGTGATTTTTATTTAAAATAATTGTTTAGCTTTTTAATTAAGAACAACTTTTCAGCTACAAGTAAATATTATTTTATAAATTTAAGGGCTACTACAAAACTTCGAAGAAAAAATCCAACCCCTTATCGTACCTGCTATACTAGAACATGAGGAAGTACCTGGAATGAGTGGAAAACCAAGTGGCTTGAGAAGTAGAGTCGGAAGTATATCTAGTCCCGTTGGAGGAGTTCCAAATCAAAAACCCACTACGGCTTTAATACAGGAACTGACCAATCATCACAAAGTAAGTTTTTTATTGTATTGGTCAACTTTTACATTTCTGTTTTCATTTTTAAATATTATTTTATTAAAACATTTTATTAAAATTAACATATTAAAAACTTGCCGACCCGTGCCCACTTCGTTGAGCGTTAATAATATTTTTCTCTAAACTTTTGTTCAATTATAAAAAAATATAGCCTATAGCTTTCCTGAATACTGTAGCTTTCTGATTGTGAAATAATTTTTGTGATTGGTTCAGTATTTTCGAAGATTAGCCCTTACAAATAAGCAAACAAACAAAGTTAAATACAAACTGTACCTCTATATAATATGATTATGAATAAATGTTATATTTTGTTTGGTATTAATAAACAATATACTTAATTCAAAACTACTTGATATAGACACATTTTTTCATAATTATAACAAATATTTTGGGGGCGTATTTGTGATGTCAGAATAATTCATGGCTCAATTTACTTTAATT
Organism: Listronotus bonariensis; assembly: GCA_014170235.1. Lineage (NCBI taxonomy): Eukaryota > Metazoa > Arthropoda > Insecta > Coleoptera > Curculionidae > Listronotus > Listronotus bonariensis. The sequence continues at coordinate 73,982 of JACEGR010001283.1, forward strand.
TTGGGGTGGACTGATTGTTTTTGGGTTTATTATCTTTTCAATTATTTTTTTTTACCTTAATAAGCTTTCGTTTGTTACAGATTTTAGTCTTCTATGGAGTCGACCCTGACATAATATCGAAAGTATTTAAACAAGTCTTTTACTTTATATGTGCTTCAAGTTTAAACAATCTGTTATTAAGAAAGGATCTTTGCCATTGGTCAAAAGGATGCCAAATAAGGCACAATTTATCGCACTTGGAAATGTGGACACGAGATAGAAATTTAAACGTAAGTTACTCAAAGCAACCCTGAGCGCCAACCCCATGCATTCCTTTACTCCCCATTTATAGATGCCCCAACTTCTCCCTTTATTCATGTTTTTATATAAAAATAAAAACTGCTGATTACGCTCCAAACCTTAAAATCTTTAAGTTCCGTTAAATAAACGACCTCATATTTTACTTAAGACGTTACATCAGAGCAAACGTTTTGCTCGTTGTTTTATTCTTAGACAACTCAAATTTATTTTTATCTAGATTAGTTTTGCGGTTTGCACATTCTTAAACTAAAAGATCACCTTGTAAATTAGTCTCTTAAATTTAACAAATTTCGTAGTACCAAAGACAATTTTAGTTTCACTATAGACTCCAGAACAATGCTAAATTTTTGGTCATCAGTTTGGACGCTGGCTTGGCTGAATTTATGAAGCGGCAAATTATACGTACTGTTTACGTGTGTACTCGATAGATACCCGCTTCATAAATTCCACGAAGCGAGCGTCAAAGCTGATGAGTAAAAATTTAGCATTGTTCTGGGTGTCTATAGTGAAACTACAATTGTCTTTGGTAGTACATAGATTGCGTAGTTTACAGACTTGAGGTCATGCACTCTAGCCACTCAGGTCTTGGTACGCTTATGGTACGGTCAAATATCTTATATGCCATTGAAATGTTATTTAAGGTCATTTATTTAAAAACCATGTAAAATATTTTACCAGACCGTATGCGTACCAGACCTGAGCGCCTAGTGTGTATTGAACTTTAAGGTTAACATTTATTTTAGTTTACACCTTATTTTTCCAAGTAATGATAAGCGATAAAAAGAATGTATGGATTTTTTAAAATACTTTTTTATGCTTTTTAATTAAGCATTTTTAAAATGTATTTTTTAAATTTTTTTCATATTTGAAAATATTATTTTTGCCATTTTCAAGCACCCTGTATATCGACCACCGGCTTTACGTACCTTCGAAGCACTACGTGAGAAAGTACACAGAGGTTGGCCATTGCTGACTTTATTTAAAAATAAATGTGAAAACAAATAAAAAGAGTACGCAATTTTATTTAATTTGTTTTTTTTTTTTTTGTGTAGGAGGCACCAATACAAGCCACACTAGAACCAATCATACAAGCCGCCCAATTGTTACAAGCAAGAAAAACAGATACAGATGAGGACGTTGAAAAAATGTGTGAAATGTGCAGCGCTCTGACGCCACTTCAAATTTGCAAAATTCTTAACCTGTATACTCCAGCAGATGACTACGACAGGATTCCGTTTTCGTTTATTAGAAGGGTGCAAGAAAAATTAAAGGAGAGACAGTCAAATCAGGATCAACAGGTAAAGCAATATTATATTGCGTACTTTATTTACAAATATGTAAACAAACATGGATTTATTCTTATGCTAAACAAAAATAAAAAATAAAATTTATAAGCATTCTTCTCTTCAAAGTTATTTTTCATTTGTTTGCTTTGTCTAAAATGTTAAAAGCTATTAAAAAAATTGTAGGATACAACAGGATGGTTTAAAATCGCGAAAATATTACTTCGAAAAATAAAAAAATCACAAAAATATATTTTTCAGACTACCTAATTAAAAAGCATAAAAAGTAATCAAAAGTAAGTCATAATTTTTTTGCTATTGGTTAGGTTTAAAAAATTGAAAAATCGGTTATAAATATTTATTATTATTATAAGTACTTATTTAAATAGCGTAAAAAATAATAATTACTTTTTGTTAAATAAATCGTTCCTTTTTGTGTTACTACTTACATAGACTTTAACTTTAACTTTACTGATATTATATGCATATAAAAAGTAAAATAAATTATTTATGTAAGAAAAAACATTTATTTTAGTTTACACCTCATTGTTCCAAGTAATGATAAGCGATAAAAAAGAATGTATGAAATTTTTTTATTACTTTTTTATGCTTTTTAATTCAGCATTTTCAAAACAATATTTTTATATTTTTTCATATTTCAAAATAATATTTTTGCCATTTTTAAGCACCCTGTATATCATAAGGCAATTTTTATTATATCTTTCAGCTAAGGAGACCTTGCTTTCAGCATTTCGGATGAAGCAAAAATTTTTATGAAGAATTACTTTTTTCGAAATTTTAAAAATAAAAATTTTTGCAGGTACCTACAGTTAAGTCCCTCCGTGGACCTTATAAAAGTTCGGCATGGGCACAGCCTCAAACGGCAACCATTAGATATAAAATTGTGATGAGGTTTGACAAAAAAAAGTATTTTGCTCAAGAGTATAGTACCTGCATTTTTACAATCTGAAAATTGTTAGATGGAAAAGATATTCAAAATTAAAAATATCAAAAAATATGCAAACTTGTTAATTTACATTTTTTTTTGCTCTGCGTTAGAATTAAAATTTATCTTTATACATTAGTATAATACATTTATTAATTATACATTTTATAAGACAATTCTAAATAAATTTTTTATTTGAACTGATTTAAAAAAAATAAATGTGTTGCACTGATGTAAAATAATTTATTCTCACCAATATCGCAAAAAAATTAAAAAAAAATGTAAATGTTCAAGTTTTCACATTTTAGAAACATTTTGAATCCTAAATATATTTTCTTTATAATACAGGGTGGGCCAAAAGTTCCTAGGTGATTTGAAATTACAATACCTTTTTCTCTCATAACATGTTTTATTGATCTTTTACTAAAATGAAGCTCCATAATAGAGTTTTTTTACATAACTTATGAAAAATAAAATCTTGTAAATGTCGTTTTAATTTTCGAACATAACGGCTCTTTCGAGGGTATTTTCGATAACTGCAGGAAATTGTTCTTGTGGTATCGCTTGAATTTCTGCTCGGCTATGGTCAATTAGTCGGTGTATCGTTCGAGATTTATTTCTTAAGACTTTTCCTTTCAAATAACCCCACAAGTAAAAGTCGGTGGCTGTCAGATCGAAAGCGCGTAGGGTCCGCGTGGTCTTTGAAATTAATCGATCTCCAAAAAGTTCTCTTAACAGTTCAACTGTTGCTTCAGCTGTATGAGCTGTGGCTCCATCTTGTTGAAGCCACATCTCTGCTCTGTTTTGGATTGCAGGACGCAAACATTTTTGTATCATCCCTCTGTATCGCTCTTCATTATCAGTAAGGGCATTGCCATCATTATCTTTAAAAAAATATGGCTCAAAAATCCAACCGGCTGATTACCCCACAGCAATCAGTACATTTAATGGTGTATACTTGACGCTGGTGAAGGGCCCTAGCAGCTAGCCGTTCCCCAAATTCTGCTGTTTTGGGTATTGACAAAACCATTCCTCTCATTGAAATATCGCCGATAGGCTCTCTGAGTGAAAATAATTGAATGGTTATTTTTAAAATAAATTTCCACGATTTTTGTCTTTTGCTGGACGCTTAGTTTCTCCATGATAAAACTCCCAAAGTAGCAGATTAAATATCCGAAAATAAAATTAAAGTAAGTTACCACAAAAAAAAAGTGAATGAATTTTTAAATCACCTAGGAACTTTTGGCGCACCCTGTATATTTGGATATTATCAAAAATACAGGTACTATGCTCTTAAGCAAAAATTATATTTTGTGTCAAACGCTGAAAACTGATACAACTTGATATCTAATTGTTGCCTTTTAGGTTTTGGATCATGCAGGACTTTTTTTAAACAAAGTTTAAAAAATATATCACTGGTATTTTCTGATATCTATAAATTTTGTACTGTTTTCAGTAATTTTTTTGTTGCTTGGATAAAAATAGAAGGAGCAGAAACTTATAAAAATAAAATTTTTTTTTTTAATATGTGGTTAAATGAATTAAAAATAATAGTAATTGCCCCTGACAAACATCAATTTAATTCGGACAAGAATTATATTTAATTTATTATTTACTTGATTTTAGCCCGTTAAATTAATTATTTTCTAAATTATTTGCTAAACATAATATTACCAAATAATAAAAGAAACCTAAAATTTTTGTAAAGCTGTTTTAAGAATCTTTCCTATGGCTAAATATACAGGATGTTTCATTCTTTTATACTTTAGGTGGTCATAAAAATCTTATTATTGATTAGGAACCTTTAACCAAAAAATAATAACATGATGTGCATCTGCATATCAGTATTGACCACTTTAGATGTTTATATGAATGATACCGTCTTACTAGAAAAAAAATAATGTTAATTTCATTTATATATATTTTTTCTTTTTAGACATTACTGATGGATGTAAAACTCAACTTCCCAGTGACATTTTTATACAACCCATCTGATATTCGATTAGAGGAGATAGAGATACCTGATAGCTTACACTTACCAATGCTTGAAAAATATAAGGACTTAAAAATTGGTCCAAAATAGAGCTAATTGTTAATAAAGCTAATTGCTAAATTTTTAGAGTTACAGTAGTAATAACAACACCTGGCATAGCTCTTTGAGTTAGACGGAAAAGTACTAAATATGTTTTAGTTAATAAGCACTATTTATTGCCATAATTGTATTATACACAAGTTTTAACAAGCATTTTGGCATTTTTAAACTATTTTTGTTTACAAAAATGGTACCTATTATTATTTTAGGTTTGATAAAAACAATTGCTACATTTATTTCATGTGGACATGTTTATATTATCTCAAGAAATTGAAAAATAGTTTGAATATCTCGAAATGCCAATAAAAGCTCTTAAATGTACAAATTTGTTGTTACAAGAATAAGCATAGTAAGAAGCACTTACTTAAAAGCAAAGCAAATATTAAGATTTGTTAAAATCTTAATTATTCACATTAATAAGGTCATATATTTTTTTGATTTTTATTTTATGCAGGGTAATGCAGAATTATCCTTTAACATTAAAAAAAACTTACTATGCTAGCAGAGCTACGATTACACCTAAAAAAATAAAATGTGAAAATAGTTAAAAATATAATAAATAAAATAAAAAATATTCCGGGTAACAACGAAATCACTAACCAGTCTATTTTTTTACTCTTAAATTATTGAGATAAAAGTCTCCATAAACAAAAATGTTTAGATTTTAAAAATATTCAGAAAGTTCCATTGAAACTTTTAAATTTCCCTCCACTCTCGTTTAAACTTCTGGTTAGACAGATGTTATTACCAATATTCAGTATTGTCTGATGACACAATAATATATTATTATATCATACTAAGATTTAATAGCGATATTTTGATGCCTTAAAGTATAATTAACTTAAATGCAATTTTTTAGGAAAACATTTTTTTATATTAACCAGTCTGATTGCTTGATACAGTCAACAGATTTTGATATTTGAAATTTCCCCATTTGGGCGGTATGAATTGAAAAAGATTTAGAATGTTTTTGAATACCTTCTTTACAATTCCTTCTAAATAGTAAAATTGGTCAATTTTGCAGTAAGGCCTATTCTGCTCCAATGCGACAACTTTTTTATTCAAGATAATAACAGTTTGGATAGGGATTTAGCTGTCACCCGGTATAGAAATGAAAATAAATATTTATATAAATTTCGATACTTTAAATATATTTATGTATATTTTACTAACTATATTATTTAAGAAATAGAAAAACAAAAGAGTATTTAAAACATATTTTTTATGGTATAAGTTCCTTTGTTGTTAAAGGCGTCTATTAAAAAAGTCGCCTTCCATTTAACTAGGCGGGCTGTATTTTCCGAATCAAATCAATAGATCAGAGGTTCCAAAATATTTCTATGCAAAAACAATATGGCGGTATTTGAACAGCTGATTATTGTATTAAAATTTAATAATAATAGGTTAGCAGCTTATTTGAAACTGACAGGCATAATTAAAATAATGACAGGAGATTAAAATGATGCGTTCCAAAATTAAATTATCAGAAGTGCATTCACATTTTTGTATGATATTATTTTGTAAGTATGCCCGTACGCACGAAAGAAATAAGCATTATATTTCTATGCGTAACGTTTTGGGAAGGGACAATAATAAGAATGAAGCATCAATATTAATTCTACCTATAATATGTATAATTATGTTTAATTAAAGTAAAATATTTATCTTTGATTCCGTTAATTTAGCATCCATTTTAGCCCACTAAATTGTATTTTTATGTTGCTGTTTATTTCTTTGAAAGTGTAAGCGACAAAAATATCAGCTAACATAAATAGCAACTATGGTCGATCAAAAAGTCTTACACCTTAGAGGAATGTATATTAATAAAATTATCTCTAAACATTTTCAAATTCAGAATCATCAGATTCATTTGAAGTACTTTCACCATTTTCTGAAATCGAAATAATTAATGGTTCCACTTGAACGTCCAGCATTTTTTCCCTGTTCCACCAGTCCAAGATGATTTTTTCTGTATGTTCTACGACTTTCTTCCAGTAGTCCCCCGTAATTTGCTCCAGCGATTTTTTCCAAACTTCCTCCACCTCATGTGAGTTAAGTCCATCACCGACATTCTTTTCATAAATGATTTTGCTCCTGCCCAGATTAGTTCTATAGCATTAAACTGGCAGTGATACGGTGGTAACCGCAAAACCTCATGGCCATTTTCCCGCAACATTTCATCAATGGCATATATTTTTTGCTTTCTGAATAGCTTTTGCTTTCATCAAAAGTTCAAATTTTAATAAATCGGGCGATGGATTTTGATTTTCCTGAACCAACCATTGAAATATTTCATTTTTTTTTCCACGAGGAATTGGGCTGTTTATTCAGGATGCGAGAATGGTAAGACGCATTGTCTAGCACAATTACAGATGGCTCATCCAAATTCGGTATAAGTTTTTCTCTTGTCCACTTTTCAAAAAGTTCACAATCCATGTTATCGTGGTAATCAGAGCTTTTGATTTCGAGGAAAAAATTAAACTCGCTCCCTCTACAAAACCAGTATTTGAACCAGCATTTATTATTATATATCTTTTTCCCGGAACTGCAACCTTTTTTTTCGTTTCAACTGATTTCACCGAGTCATCTTGCCATGATTTTGACCCACTCCTGTTCGAAAATACCTAAGTTTCATCTAAAAATAACTTTCCTAAAATTTGAATCATAATTTTCAACATATTTTTTAAGAAATTTCACTCGTTCACTGGCAATTCTTGGATGTTCACACAAGTATCTTCTATTGCAATCCTTTCTGTAGCGAAATCCTAGTGTTTTAACCAATGCTGATAATGATCTAAGCCCGATTTCTAAACTCCTCGTTCTCTTAAAGTGTCTTTCAAAACTGGAAGCGTTATATTAATTTTTGAGGCATATAAGTCATATATAACATTTCTCACTTCCATTTTTTACATTCCTCTAACGTTTCACACTTCTTTTCCTTGATCGTCGTTGCGTTTTCTTCATCGGTGTATCTCTACGACTTTCATTTACAATCCTCTGTATTGATCTCAAACTTATTTTCAGCGCTTCTGATACTTTTTGTAAATAGACGTTGAATGTACTTCCTCGGTTTCAGTTCTCTTCTTCTGTTCATTTTTAAAGTAGTCAGTTAGGTTGAGTACCATTTCTTTGGCCTGGGGATGCAAAACCTGCAAACCGATTCTTCTGCCATATCACAATTTATTTATTACCGTACTGACAGATATTTGTCAAAAACGACATTTTTCTATTACATTTTACCTTACGTGAAATTTTGGAGGATGAGGTCGAGAATTGCATTTTTTTCTTTGCAATGCCCTATCTAAGTCGTTTATGATATTTTTTCGTATTCGATAATACCCGGTCAGATATTTCAGGCGAGAAAAATATATATCTGAAACTCACAATTACGGAACTCGGTCAGCGTTTGGCGGTAGTAGTGAAGCGCGTTCAACAACAAACGAAAAACACATCTAATCATATTTTTGTAACCTCTGGAAATTATGTTTTCTTCTCTCTTCGGTTCATGAATGCCTAATACACATATCGCGTTTATATTACGGACATATTTATTTAATGATGATCTAACCTTGATCCGAGAGAGATAACAGTAAACAAGTTTGTCTACGAAAGTTCATAACGCGCCTAGATAAGTGGAAGGTCGTCATTAATTTTAATTTATCTCTGTTTATAGTTAATTAATAATATTTAAATTTTTACATTCCACTAGTTCATTAGCCCGGTTATAAGGAATACAATTTCACTAATTTTTATATTAATTTTAAAATTCAGATACATATTTGAAAACCGTTAATACAGGAACAATTTTTTTTAACGACCACAATTAGTATTATTTTTTCAATTATGATTAATTTAAATGAAAAGTAACAATTAAAAATCAGTCAAAAATATATATTATGAAAATCATAATAAAGATTGTTAAACTTTTAATATTAAAATATACACGTCATGCCACTTTAAAACCTTTATAAGGGCTGATTCAAAAATCGATCACGAAACTTAAGGGGGTGATTCTACTTGACAAAATAAGGGTAGAGCTTCATATAAATTTTTTCAAAAAGTCACTCGTTTTCGAGTTACAAGCCGTCAAAGTTCAATTTTTATATAGGTTTTTCGCCATATTGCATTTATTATTTAACGAATCCAGTTAATATTTGGCATACAAATCGAGCTTTGTAGATGCTAAAATTTTAAGACAAAACTACTTCTTTTAAATACCGCCAGAGGGCACTTTACCTAAAACCAAAAATGTATTTACATCATAACTTTTTATTTTGACAGATATCGCAAAGCTGGGGCGCCAAATATCACTTTTAATTCGTCCCGTTTTGTGTGATGTTGTTGGAATGAGCGTGTTTTAAAGTTTTTCACCTGTGTTTTGCAACTCATATTTTTCATAAAAATGTCAAAATCATATATGAAATTAACACTGATGACGTTTGAGGAAGCATTTATCTGAAGTTAGGCAGTTAATAAGCCCGCTTGAATCGTTTATATCGTGTTTTTAATCGGGTTCAGTGAAGTCAACCCTACTTATTTTCAGGCTTGACTTGAACGATTCAAGTCACTTTCAAGAGCGTTTATATTGCTTTTTCAAGCCACTTTTAAAAGCCGCTTTCACTCAAGCTAGCTTCAACTATTCGATATAAACCACTATCCGTTTCTTAAAGTCGACGTGGACGAACAAAGTTTTCAGAGAAGCAAGTATTATGTAACGAGTATGGAAGTTAATCGGGATGTTTTTTTTCTCAGGGAGCCGTCTACATCTCCGTTGGTGCTGCAGCCTAAAGCCTTATTATACCATAGTCCCGTTGTACTCATTTCAGTACCCTAGTTTCGTGAAGAAGGCGGTATAGGATTTAGGTGTTATGTGAGTATAGGTCTGCGGGGTGCATACCATATGTTTCCGGAGGCACTCTAATACCCCCGAAGATTGCATGTCTTTTGTGATCCAATGCACACTCTGAAAGTATGTGGGTTCTCGGTCTCTGCTCTACATAATCTGCAGTCCAGATCTCCGTTGTATATTCCCATTTTGTTCAGATGTTGTTTCACTGGAGCATGTCCGGTAAGGAAACCTGTGATTGTTCTTAGCTGATTCCTACCCATTCTCAGTAGTTCTTTAGCTCTTTTAGTGCATAGTGCTCTGATGTATATTTTTCCATGCATTTGTTGAGGAAGCTACTTTTTGGCACTCCAAGGACTGGTTCTGGCCTGACATGTCGTGGGTGACCCCTTCTTGCCAGTTCGTCTGCGTTTTCATTGTCTCGAGTTCCGCAATGCCCTGGCACTCACATCAACCTCGTGTTGTTGCGTTCCGCCAGATCTTTGAGTTTCTCGAGGATCGGGACGTATGTTAAAAGTTTACTATTAGTCTGTATAACCTTTAACTTGATATGTTTGTCCACGGACAAAGGACAATATACTTCAATTTAAATTTATTATTTGCTAAACTTAGGCAGTCATCGGGTTTTGAATGTATTCGTTCTTTGTCTAATCCCTACCTGCTGGTGTTTAACACATTAAAATACCATTAAATAAATCGAGCTGGCACGACGTGTATACTCCTTACTTGTAGGTAAACTGTCTAAAAAAAAGAAACAAAAGTATTTGATTACCGTGGCTTTTGAACTATATTATATGTGATTTTAGCTGTGCCTCTTCCACTGTTAAGTTTTTAAAAAGATATGAATAGATATTTTAGTGTTTATGAACTTTATATATAAAATAAATTATTTTGTACATAATATACTTACTTGCTTATTTTTAGGCAAATATCTTTATATAAGTTATTTTTTAGTAGGTTTTTTTCTTTCTGTAAATATTTTTAGAAGTTACCTTTGTATATTTTTTATTACTTGTTTTATAGTAAAATTTGCCTATAAATATCGTTAAGCTTCCTAGTGAAAAATGTAAATTGTAGGGATTACAAGTACCTGTAGTGAAATTATCCTTAAAAGTTAATAACAACAGAACAGTATGATCATAAAAATTGTATATTTTTTTAAAACATTTCTTGGTTAACATATACAGGGTGTTTCTAAAAGGTTTGTAAAAAATGCTACCATAGACTCCTAGGGCAAAAATGTAACGATCTAACGCAATTTACCTTTGTCAAAAAGTTGATCGTTTGCGAGATACAGAGTGTGAAAGTTTTAATTTTATTTTAGTTATTTTTAAATATTTTATTTATTGTTAAAAAAATTCACAAAATTCGGAGAAAGGTAGTTTTTAAAGTAAAAACTCAAAAGCTATCATATTTTTGCTGTTAAATGTAGAGGGAGCTACCTGCAGTCTCTTGCTTTTGTTTAAAGTGTCGCTACTTTTTTTGCCTCAGTATATTATGATTCTAATAGATAATTCTTTTTTTTCACATTTCTAGTAAATGAAAGGTATATTTGATAAATATCGCTACGAGCAACCTTTTCTGAGATATTGTAGAATAAAAGTTTTATTTTACATAAAAATATATTTTTGATATGCTTTATTTAGGCCACCTGGGTTTTTCTAAAAGGTCTATACAAATTGGTACTACAATTTCCTTACGCCAAAATACAACGGATTAACCAATTTCGCCTTAGTTGAAAAGTTGATCATTTGCGAGATACAGGGTGTCTAAGTAAAAAAATACATGGAAAATTTGACACCCTGTATTTTGCAAATCAGCAACCTTTCGACTAGGGTAAATTACAGTAAATCATTAATTTTTGGCCTACAAAATTTGTGGTAGCATTTTGTACAGACCTTTTGGACAGTACCTGCCAGTTGGCCGAGCATGCAATGGGAAACTTTTGTATGGAATAAAATGTTTAATCAGCAATATCTTAAAAACAGTTGTTCGTAGCTATATTTATTAAGTATGCAAAAATATGGGATAATAAGCATTTTCTACAAAAATTAAAATATACGGAGGCAAAAAGAAAGTTATGACACTTTGGCTCTAAGCAAAGGACTGCAGATGGCTCCCTTTACATTTTATGAAAAAAACATAGCGGATTTCGATAGCAAAGTTAGTTTCCCACACCAAAAATCTTTGATACTGAATTATGGGAATTTTTTATATAATATAATTAACAAAATAAAATAATTAAAAATAAATAAAATAAAATAAAAACTTTGACACCCTGTATCTTGCAAACGATCAACTTTTCGACCAAGGTAAATTGCGATAGATAGTTGTATATTGGTTTAAGAAATGTGTGGTAACATTTCTTCTAGAGACACCCTGTATGTAAGAAAAATTATCTTTTAAGTTATTTTCAAAATTCTAATAATATTGCATTTTTGATTTAGATTAAATGGTATTTCTCAGATAATACTTCTTAAAAATGTAATGAATGATTAATAACCACGCTTAAGATATATTTACAGGGTGATCATTCTTAAGTCGGCACTATTTAAATGGAACATCCTGTATATTATATTATCATTAAAGAGATCTATTAAAGAGCTTTAAAAAAGGTTTCATGTAATATATCCAATTTTTAATAGTTTCGGAAATACGGGCATCCTCGGGAATTTAATAGTAAACCGGCATTTTGTGAAATAAAACACTCTGTATATTACATCACCATTAAATATATATATAAAGCTCTGTCTATCTTTTTAATGTTGATGTAATAAACAAGTGTTTATTAAAAATATGGTTTCTAATTCGCGAATAATACCTATTTCCGAAACTAGTAAAGTGAATATATATTATGTCGACTTTTTGAGAATCGCTGATAGATCTTTCGAGACTGGTGATATAATATACAAGATGATCCATTAAAAGAAAGTACGTTTTGTAGTAAGTCGAAACCCGTGTTCAATTGTTTTCGAGCTGGTAGCTACGTTAATCAGCAAAAAGTACTACAACTTTACTAATTTAACCGACTTCGTATCTCAGCAATTAGAAAGTTAGCAATAGTGCCGGCTAAGAATGATCACCCTGTATACACGTTTAGTCAAATTAGTAAGTTCATAGGCAATCCGTGGAATCGAGACAGTCTAAACGTGTGTAGAACACCAACAAGTAAAGAGTAAGACAAAGAATGCCGGCATGTAATAAATGATTTTTAATGGTCCTGCTTTGTTGTTGCTTTACTCGCCTGTGCGAATCTTTTAATTTGTATGAACGTGTATAATAGTTATTATTTTATACTCTATAAGAAATAGATAAAGGTATATCGGCCAGTAAAGCAACAACAAAGGATGTGCGATGAATCATCTGTTTACATGCCGGTACTCACGTTAGACTGTCTCTTTTTTCTCACATTGCCTGTGTGTTATATGTTATTTAGCTGGTCCGGTATAGTACAAGAAATCATTTTTGTGTTATCAAAGTACCTAAAGAATAACATAAATCTATTTATTTGTTAATATTGTTGTACCATCTATAGAAAACTAGATGGTTAGCTAGGATGAATAAACAAATTAGTGCCTGAGCCAGCAATGAAATGAGCTTCACGATAATAACCCTCTTAAAACCTATTTAGAAAGGGTTTCCTTAATTCATACCGCCATATATAGAAGCGGCGCTTTAACACGACCTGTCAATTTTTACATGTCTCAGGTGTCGAACTGTCATTTTTTTGTCGAGACAAGTTTAGCCTAATGTTTTACATGCAATTTTTAAACATTATGCAAAAAATCGTAAGGGGTTAGAGTCACAAAACACGCTCGGTCCGAAACCCAGAAACATATCACTCTTGAGTCTTATAACTTCGTGACTGTAACCCTTACCATTTTTAGCATAATGTTTAAAAATTGCATGTAAAACATTTAGTAAATTCCATTTATGCTCTAGAACCACCCAAAACCGTTCTTGAACTGTCGAGAGTGTCAAAACTGTGAAAAATAAAAAAGCTGCATTTATAATCGAACACATTTGGTGTCGTTTCGGGCGGTTCTAGACCCTAAATGGAATACACCAATTATAGTAAACTTGTCCGACAAAAAAAGTGTCGCGTTCGCCCAGTCGACACCCTAAACATGTCAAAATTGGCGGGCTGAATTAAAGCGCTGCTTCCATATATGGCGGTATAAATATTCGTGGTAGACTCCGTCAAAGGAATCCGCCTTAAATAGGTTTTAAAAGGGTTATTATTATGAAGTCCATATCATTGCTGGCCCAGGCTCTAAATGTACTCTTTAGTAAAAATATACAGGGTGATTCAAAAATCGATCACGAAACTTAAGGGGTGATTCTGCTTGACAAAATAAGGGTGAGAATTTCATATATATTATTTTTAAATGTCATTCGTTTTCGAGTTACAAGCCGTCAAAAGTATTATATTTACACTTTACTTAAAAGTTAAAATTTATTTACATCATAACTTTTATTATTTTGACAGTATATTGCAAAGCTGGGGCGCCATTTTATAGACAATTAAAAACTTAAAAAATAAGGTAGTCTTTATTAAAGTCGATAAACCTCACCGTTTTGGCACCAATAGACATCAAAGTTTTCATCAATTTCAATCAAATTACCTACATACATACAGGGTGTCCAGTTACTTAACCGACAAACTTTACGGGGCGATTCTACATCAGAAAATAAGAAAAAAAACTTCACATAAACATATGTCCAAACGTCTTAGTTTTGGACTACGGTGTGTTAAATATATAAAAAACTTTTTTAATTTTTTAAAACCCCGTAGTTCAAAAACTAAGACGTTTAGGACATATGTTTATATGAAGTTTTTTCTGATTTTTTGTTGAAGAATCGTTTGGTTAAGTTTGTCGGTTGAGTTACTGGACACCCTGTATGTATGTAGGTAATTTAATTGATGAATATGGCGAAAAAACCAAAATAAAAATGGAACTTTGACGGCTTGTAACTCGAAAACGAATGACATTTTGAAAAAAATATATATGAAGCTCTGCCCTTATTTTGTCAAGTAGAATTACCCCCTTAAGTTTCGTAATCGATTTTTGAATCACCCTGTATATATGTAAGAAATGAAGGATCAATGTTGTAGAAAATACAGATTTTATTAAAGTGTTATTAATTATATCCAAATTTTATGAAACTAAAATTCCCAGTATTTTTAAATTATTGTAGTTATATTTATGATAAATAAAATATGATGATGACCATTCAGTTTTAAATCTTTTAGTTTTAATAGTACCCTGTAATGAAATTTTAAACCATTTTTATGAACACCAAATTTTGTTAACCAGTTGCATAGTACCCGTACGTTTACGTTTACATTTCCGATTTTTGTCATCCCATGGCAGAATGATATATGTATTTATTGTATGATGGTTTCATCCCAATTGTCCGCCATTACTAACTTGGTTATAAGATAATTAAGCCTGCTGTCCATGAGAGCGGTTTTCCGCTCGCGGATGATAATTCAGCTTTGTGATTGGCGGGAAAAGCATTTTAAATTTGCACTAATCAATCATAACGCTGAATTATCATCCGCGAGCGGAAAACCGCTCTCATGGACAGCTTTACAATATATATTTTCTTAATTGGCAATTAACGAAAAATCTATTAAAATTTAAAATTTGTAAAAATCAAACCCGGACATCTTATGGCGACCTGGGGGTTGACGTTCAAAAAATGTCCTTGATAATTATTATTGCAGGGTTAAATTGACTCCTAGATGTATATTTGACTTCTAATGAATTGTTGACGACTTTTGACCCTCATTTTATAGGTACTGTTATTTGTAAGATTTTTTTACTCTCCATTCCTGATATAAAAATTTGGATTTTTCTTTTAAAAAAGAAGTTTCAAGGTCAAAGTCAAGTTTACCGCAGTATACTTTATTTGATTTTATACCACTCTTTTTTAAATTTTTATCTACGGCTCTTAGTTTTTAAGATAAATATCTCAACAGCTAGATAGCCGCTTCTATATACGCTGGGACAGTGTATAACGTTTACTAACAAACATTTTTAATTTAAATAATTTCATTGACAGAGCTAATATTTTGCCACAAGAAATATTACAATTCTTTCTTTTATTTTTATAAAAGACAAAAACAAAATAAAAATTTAACCTTTTTGTTGCGTTTTTTAAAGATACTCTCTAATAATATAAATACCTGAATAATACTCAATTCAAATTTTATTACTATACCCCCATCCATTTTTTTGCCATTTTCTTATAAGATTGGCACTATAAATATCTGATTGTTATATTTCTTTAATAAATAATTTAACTTGGGAATTATAAAACCTGGATTGTTTTGCATTGTTCTAGCCTTTTTTAATAAATGTAGATAAACGACGTTGGACAGAATAGGTATTAAAAAGAAACGTAATTTTACGCAGTAAATGTCCACACTTCGTAGGTGATACATAATATATTAATAATAGCAGATAAAAGTTTTTGCTTTGTTCTGTAAAAATTAAATATAAGGTTATTTAAAAACATTATCTTACTGGTAGAGAAGCACCAAGTCAAGGCGTCCACCGCACCACTTTGGCTACGCCACTGGTTGGCACGGTCAAACCAAAGGCCGCTTCTAGTGGATTTACGCTTGAAGGTTAAAAAAAATAAATACAGCGACATCTATAAGCCCAAAAGCCATTCACTATAACGATGATTTATTTTGTCGAAATCCTGTTATATTAAAACTATTTGAAAATTTAACAAGCCGTCTATGTTGATAAAACTAAATCAAAGACTTACGTTTATCAAAAAGCCTTAAAAAAATATATAAGAAGAAAAGAGATAGAATGTTATCGTTAGAGCTTATCAAGTTTTGACTTTGATCGGATAGGTGTCATTAACAGATGTTACAAAAGTCAAATAATTTGGTTAATTGGTTAATTCATAAAGATTATTTTCATTTTCTTTGACGTCGTATAATACACAGCAAATTAATGTAAAACCTGTTTATTCACTTGATATTTATTTAAATTTTTGGTTATTTAAATTCTTTTGCTTTTTTATAATATGAATTTTTAAGATACTTTTTAATGTGCAGGGTGGTAAATATGGATTTTACACCTATAATCGATCACCTCGTTTAGGTAAGTTATATTTTTTTCAAAATTTTTGTTTTAAGCATCATTGATCTATCTTATGACGCTTTTTGCTGGGTATAATCCGTGTGTTGTGTCAGGTATTTTTATTTATTTTATGTATGTGTGATTTCAAAGATACAATTTAAAGTTTTTTAATTATACAATTTATTTATTTTATTACTTATGTCGTGACAGGTTTAAAATGTAAATAACATAACTGGTATATTTGTTTTAAATATAAATATGCAGATTTTTTCCTGCTTGTCTGAAGAAAGTGTTGTTACCACAAGGTCTTTCATATAATAGAAACATTTTTTTACAAAGTTACATAAAGTATAATAAAATATTGAATACCACGTTATGTGTTTTTCGGGTCTTAATAAAAAATATTTAGGTACATTAAGTTTTTCAACTTAATACAATCAGAGGTGATATAATTAAACTTAGGGATGTTAATCATTATGGTGGGTTTCAAATTTATATTACCTTCTTAGGAAACTTTTGTCTTAAAAGTGATGAACCC
Organism: Listronotus bonariensis; assembly: GCA_014170235.1. Classification (NCBI taxonomy): domain Eukaryota; kingdom Metazoa; phylum Arthropoda; class Insecta; order Coleoptera; family Curculionidae; genus Listronotus; species Listronotus bonariensis. The sequence goes on from JACEGR010001283.1 coordinate 91,093, forward strand.
GGAAATCGCCTCCTTGAATATTTTACCTTACGTTTGAAACATACTGTATAATTTAGTTTTTTTTTTTTAGTAGAGTTATTAGTTCATGTCTAAGCGAATAATGTGATTTTATTAAAACAACAGATAACAGTATAGTTTTGAACAGATTTTTGTAATACATTTTATTTATGTTATATTTTATATATGTATAGTATTATCACTATCGTACTATATTGTAATAGAAATTCGTTATAATAGGTGCCGCGCATGGAATTTACAAAACCTGAAGCTGACGCTCATGCAAGGATGTGTAAGTGTGAAACAGTGCTAACTAATTGTATATTTGTAAGTACAATTATAAGGTGTGATATATTCTCATGAAAAGGAACTTTTATGTAAAAAAACATGTCTAGTCCAAAAAAATTAAGTTGGACTGTATTCCTGAAAGTTCTATGTATCCTGTGTTGCCTGATAACTTGGTTGAAGACACACCTCTTATAGATGTCTATATTGACACAATTAAGGAACCGAAAACCATTTCTAAAGTTGTAATAAATCTGAATTCTTCTTTACCAATCGAAGAGCTAACTCATTTAAAAAGAGTAAAAGGCAGGGAGATTATATTGTTTCCCGTAGGAAATACAGAACAGGGTAAAGTACATGAGGTGTTAAAAACCAAGAATTTTGACACCTCCTTACTAGAAAATGCAGTAAGAATAGTTTCTGTGGCAAAAATACCTCCCAAAACTAAAAAACAATATACAGATGTTCAAAAGTATTGGCCTTGCAACTTCCATAGTGATAAATATATAGAAAAATTATCAACAAATTCTCTGTTTACCCCTTTGGAAATTCTGGAACATGAAAAGTATCTAAAAATGGCCATAAAAGTAGCAGAATATGCCAGGAAGTTGAATAAAACAACAAAAAGTCTTGGTGTTGTGGTAGTAGATCCAAAAATAAAATCGGTAGTAGCCATAGGTTATTCTGAAACTCACGAAAACCCATGTAGACATGCTCCGATGGTAGCAATAGACAATACTGCTAAGACACAAAATGGGGGTGCATGGCAAACATATGATCCAGTATCTCATCCTTCTGAGCTAAATGTAGGGGTTTTCCTCCAAACATTTTATCAGAAATTAAAGAAAGTTTTACCGATGTAACCTTTGGAGCAACTCCCTTTAAAGGAAAATCTGACACTGAAGAGCCTTCAGATGGACCATACCTGTGTACGGGTTACTACATGTACATGACACATGAACCTTGTGTTATGTGTTCAATGGCATTAATACATAGTAGAGTAAAAAGAGTTTTTTATGGACTAAACTCAAGTAATGGTGGGTTGGGGTCTTTATGTAAAGTACATACTGTAAAAGACTTAAATCACCATTATGAAGTGTTTGCAGGACTGTGTAAAAATGAATGTAGTTATCTTAAGTGATAATTTTTCTTGTAATTTTAAACTTTATTGTGTAATTTTTTTATATTTTTATTTTCTAAACCAGAAAATTACTTCTTTTACTTATATTTATATAGTATAACAATAAATATATGAATTAAGAAATCCTTAATCTGTATTTTATATTTTATACATAAATACCATTCATAGATGGCTATTTCTACAGTATCAGTAATAAAAGTCAAATTTTCTTAAACATTTAACACATTTTACACGTTTATTAGTTAAAAAACAAACATTTTACTTTAACTAATCGTAGGTTTACATCTGACATTTATTTCATGATATTTTAGACAGAAATTCTGGCTAATGTACACGGTCAAAAATGTACGTCTAATGTAATTTTTTTATTGTTTACATTGGCCAGAATTTCTGTCTGACATAAATGTTATGCAATAAATGTCAGATGTAAACCTACCATACTTAAATGTCTACTTCTATATTATCTTAATTAATAAATATGGCTATAAGTGTATAAATACAATTAGGTTATTCTTAGTTGGTATGATACAACATATACGTTCTGCTACATTTTGATTTTGGTCTACCGGAAGTTACCCGGGTTAATAATTTTTAATGAAACCCTTTACACGTCGTGCTACTTCAAAATGTTCATGGGCAATTTTTGCCAGTGTGTGGAAAGGAGACGGTCTAAAGCAACATCAAAGCGAGACCGATGCATTATTCTATCCGGAATGTTTACATGCTTTTTCCTTTGTCTAATATCTACTTGCTAGTACTCAACTCACAAAAACTCAATTAAACGCATTGGGCTGGCAGAACGGGTATTTTTGTTTACAGAATCAGCTAAATAACATAACACATAGGCAATGTAAGGAAAAGAGACAATCTAAAGTGAATACCAGCATGTAAACATTTCTGATTGGATTAGTCACATACATCCTTTTTTGTTGCTTTACTGGCTGATAATCCAATACCTACTTGCTTAACCAGTATGCAAGTCACATAGGTCCTAAAATTCCCTATTGACAAAAATATTACAAAATGCCATTACTTTTAAAATAGCGACACGGCATGCATAGGAATCATTTAACTTATAGGTTTTTGTTTTAACTTGCACTAGTAACTATACTTTGGCACTTGAAAGGCGTTTATTCGTGCTAATACGGTTCAAACCATTTTAAAAACATTTGAATACCTATCTCTATCTAACTCTTATATTTATATTGTCATTTTAAATGCGGTGAACCACTTTGATGAATATGGTTAACAAAAAGAAACTTAAATTATTGCAAATAAAAAGGTATTAAATTGGTTTAAAAAGTTAGTAACCCTAGTTACCACAATAAAATAGTTATTTATTATACAAGGGAAAAAAGCTTTAGGCCGCTTTCAGACGGGCGACTTTTTGCAGTCGAAGTTGACTACAAAAATATCGGCGTCTTGTCGCCAATTTCGACTACAACTGTAGTTGTAACTAACGTGTAGTCAGTCAACGGGATTGGCGACAATCACCAGCAGAAGTTCGGTTGCAGTCGAAAAAAACTGCAAGTAACGACAATCAACCACAAACGATCGACTTTTTGCGGTCAACTTCGTCTGAAAGCGGCCTCAGATTTTAGCTAGAGGTTGTGTTGCCGAGAGCTAAAATCTAACATTTTTCCCATGTATATTACACATTTTTTTTGTGATGGGTAAAAACAACAGCTTATTATTAAAAAAAAAAAACATAATATTAAAGTCAGAAAATTAATCATGTAGAATTTAAAGTTTCAAACTGTTCGACTGGTATATTTAAAACCCAATTGCGTTTTGAAATTAAAACGTTAAAACTAAAAGCTACCGTTTAGTAGTTATTTAAAATATTATAAAATTAAAAAATATCTGACTGGATTTTTAATATAAGGGAAATGTAAGTTCTGTATAATAAATTCTTCTAAAATTAAATATTAACCTTTACTTACGTGTATGAATATCAGGGAAGATAGTACTCACTTTTTCCACTTTTTTACCAAAAGGTTCCCAACGTAGTAAAAAAGGGAATTGTAAAAAGCATCAGCGACTCGTGATGGAAAAATTGATGAGTCAATACCCGCACCATAGTCAAAATAATATTCTAAATTTTATTTAGGCCTCTTATTATAAGTAATTCATCCATTCTTAGTGCCAATTTGTTAAAAGGTAAAAATAATTGACAGGTTAAAGTACTTTATAGACCGTAATAATGTACAATTTTAAATATTTTAAAGCAATATTTAACAATGGTGCGCCTATTGACTCAACAATTCCAGTCACCGGCCACTGCTGGTATAGACTGTGGAATCAATTCTTTTTCTTTAAAAAAAATCGCTCAAATTACTGATTACTGTTCCTAAAACACCCTGTATACAATAATTTCTTACGATTAGCTATACAAATTACGTGCTTCTATGTTGTGAACAACTACCCACCATTTCCTCTTGGCGCATTTTTAGTGAATGACGTTGCTTATGTCTAATATTACCTCAGAGATACGCAGCTGGGCACCATCGCGCCATGTCTGTGACACCGAACTGGATAAACATAAGTAGTAAACTTCATACGTAGGGTGTTCAAAAAGTTTTGAGATATACGTACATTTATTTGATTTTTTCAAAATAATTTCCACCACATTGAATACACTTTTCCATTCTAACAAACCAGTCACTGAAAATAGCTTTTCACTTTTCATTTGAAATTTCAGTGCATATTTTATCCCAGGCCTCCAGTAGCGCGTCTTCAGTTTTAAACTTTTGTTCTTTTAGTTGGCTCTTGACAAAGGAAACAACCCAAAGTCACACGGCGCCCAGTCGGGGCCTATAAGGCGGATGTTCCCAAAGTCTCAAGCCTGCATCTGTCAAAAATTGACTGGTAAGTTCAGCTCGATGAGGTGGGGCATTGTCATGATGAAGGTACCAGCTAGCGAGTTGCGAGTTTGGGCGAATCACTCTTACCTTTTCTATAAGTTTGGAAAGGCATACTGTAGTGTATCAGAGAGCATTTACGGTCTTCTGTTCTCGGAGCACAACACGTTCAATTATTCCTCTTGAACCAAAGAAAACAACTATCATTATTTTTTTTACAGATCTTGATTTGCGAACTTCGGTCGGAGTTTCTTCACCTTCGAAAACCCATATCTTATTCTGTTGTTTAGTTGGGACGTCGGGTCGTAATAATAAAGATAAGTTTCATCTCCCGTGACGATCGACACTATGTCTTATGATTTACCCTCCTGGAATTTGGACATCATTTTTTTACACCAATTCACTCTTTGTGTCTGCTGCTCGAGGAGTTAACTTGTGTGGAACCCAAAGAGTACAAATTTTTCTAAAACCCAAGTGCTCATGTATGATCGTGTGTAATGTTGCTAAACTAATGTTTAATGTCTCTTCTAACTGACGATAGCTAACTCGTCGGTTTGTTTCTATAGCTTTTTGGACGGCAGATATGTTTTCTGGGGTAACTACTTCACACAGTCGACCTGAGCGTGAGGCGTCTTCAAGCGAAAACGAGCCCCGCTGAAATTGTTTGTACCATCTGTATATGGTCGCACGAGATGGACAGTCATCACCAAGTATAGGCTTCATTTCTTCTAAACACTGTTCTTGAGATAACCCACGTGAAAAGTTGTATTTCAAAATTGCACGGCACTCGATAGTCGTCCACGACGCCATTGCGCTAAAATCGCTGAACACGAACTGGCGCAAAACTAATAGTTTACTAATAACTATGTAGGACTACGACATGTCATGACATGTACAAACAAAAAACATCAATGTTACTTTCCTGCACCGTTTAGTTACAAAGTATCTCAAAACTTTCTGAACACCCTACGTAACAGGTTATCTTTTTATGTTTTTTTTTTTAATATTTTTAAATTTGTTTGCTGTCCATTTAGTATTTTAGCCTGGTCTATTTTTATTACAGCTTAGTTTACTAAAATTTTTTGGTAAGAAACTTGAACAGCAAATCTGCAATGTTATCTTTTAAAAACGGGTGCATATAATACAAAAAATCAAAATCTGTAAAAAAGTTAGCTTTTACCTTTTTTTAATATATAGATTGTCACAAAGTTGTAGGCAATTTCTCGAGTCATAAAGAGCACATAAAAATAATATGTTATGTTCCTTTAATTTTTTTCTACAGATTAAGCCTGGCATCAACAAATTAGCTTCTTTTTTAAAAGCTAATTTGGGGAAAAATTAATTTCGATATTTTGATTTTCCAACGCATATAGCAACATTTTTTCTAACAAATTTTCTATGCTTTAAAGGGAAGCACAAATTAACTTTTTTAAGAGGAATATGTCTTTTGCTAATGGGTATTACAGTTTTTAACTTCAAAGTTTAAATAATTTGTTGGTTTTACTCAATCAGGTTTAAAATAAATGGATATGAAATTAATGTATAAATACTATATTTTATAAGTAAAATTAACAGATGAAAACTTCAAGATGTCGGCTGGGCGCCATCTTGGGAAAAAATGTTAAATGGAAAGGGAGGTCTTGTGGCACATCATTTTAAAGATCTTGACGAGTACTTTATAACCCTAGAATATAAAGTCAGTATCTTTGCACCTAATACAAAATGGCGGTAGTTTAAAAATTACCTAAATATCTGATTGGGACGCTGAACGAATAATTTGCGTTCATAAAGTTGCAGGTTAAACACAGGTTCACAGTACAGAAAAATAAGTCTGAATAGTCGGTTAGTTCGAAACATAGGTACTAAACACGTATAATTTTCCTATTTACTCAACTTTTACATAAAAAGTATTGAAAATATTTGAGATGTCTAAAATATTGAAAAATGATTAAGACAGTTGTTGACATTTGATTGATTACTAACGATTCCTCTCAGACTTACATTAGTAATGTTTTTTTGTCTCTCTCTGTCTTTGTTTAGACGGTATAAAGAGAGAACAACAATGTATGACGAAACATTCACCACGTCTGAAACAATCTTTATACATTTTTTTAACTTTAATAACTTTTTATTTTTTGATCTTTAAAAAAAGTTATTCATCCTGTATGTAATGTATATTGTATTGCCTATCAGAATAAACTAATCAAAAGATAGTACATCTTTTTATCACTTTTTAAAAACATCATAACTAATGTAGAATAATTTAAGTTTGCTTCCAAGATAACAGTCACTTGAAGTAAGTTGATTTTTGATGCATAAATAATTATCGTTATTAACTTTATTTACTTAAATAAAAAAAAGAATATTGTGTTTCCGAGAACAAGGCTTAGGAGTATAGCTACCGTGGTTATTAAAGTGACATATTATGTGTAATGTGGCCGATGCAAAAGTAAAAAAAATGGAGTTGTTTTGATCTAGTGTTTTCTTCTTTATAAACAGTTGGTGCTGAGATAAATTTTTTGGTATGTAATAAAAACTTATGGTTTACAATTCACATTATGTTAAAAGAAGTTTTAAAGTGTATATGTGTGTTATGTAATGTACAAATGGGTAGCTTATTTCTAAGAACTACAAAGAAAAATATTTCTCTCTATGGGAAAATAAATTATTTTTATAGTGTTTATTGTATCTTGTTTTTAACAAAGTTCCCTTAAATCGTCGTGATGGAGAAGACCTTTCAATTTTTTTGGTAATTATTTACGGGTTTTTGGGGAGGTGATCACGAATCTGAAAGAATTTTTAGTTTAGCATGTTTTATTTTCAAGATATTTATCATTAAACTTGAATTGAAAACCTAAATTAACCATATTTCCCATTTTTTGCACGCAATTCTTGATTTTTGCTATATTGGCACTTAATACAGTAACCGCCAAAGAGTTGGACGCATATGATTAGTTAGAAAACTTTATTTAAAGAAAAAAATAAAGATTCGTAAATTTATTTTTTTTTAAACAACCTCTTTTTCATTTTTTTTTAATTTTTATTTTAATGTTTTGCACATGGACCTAAAACTGAATTCTAAACACCTTTTTTGAATAAGTTTTTAGGTATCTAAGCCAGCTAACCCCACTTTTTGATATTTTAATTTATTTTTATTAATTATCTTCCCAACCGACGCCCATTTTTAAATTTTAGGTTACTCGATAAGCAGAGGTAATTGGCAAAAAAGTTTTTCATTATTTCAAAAACAATTTTTTTTCCATAATATGTGACCAACTCTTTGGCGGTCACCGTATTTGATTTTCACCTCTTAAAAACCCATTTTTTCCATTTATTTTACCCATTTTTCATAAAACTGCAAAGCTTCACTTTCAATCATTTCAATCGCCATAGCGCTGTCATGGAAGGGGAGTGTAAAATAAATAGAAAAATGAGTCTTTAAAAAGTGGTAATCAAATATTGAGTGCTAATTTAGCCTGAAATCAATATTTTTTTGCAAAAAGAAGGTAATTTTTGTGTTTAAGTTTAATAATGAATATCTCGAAAACGTGTCCGACTAAAAATTCTTTCAAATTCATGATCAGCGCCCCAAAAACCCCGTATAAACCAAATTTCATTAAAATCGGCGATGCGTCCGGTTTGTAAATAATTATAATTTTTTAAGCATTGAAACAAAATAAATTATTAAATAGGCCCTTAGTCATAGCCATGTACACCTAAGGTAGCAAGTTTTCGGTGTAGACAGATTGGATTTTATTCCTTTTTAAAAATTTTCCCTGAAATTGGAAGATTGTTTGTAATATTGCCAAAATTTGCAGTTTTGGGGAAATGCCCGCGAAATTATTTAAAACGCTGCTTAATCCGATGACGTGTTGGAGTGTACCTACGTCACAAAGATACAAACTACGACATCCCTTTTCTATTGCTTGTTCCTTTGTTGGCATATTAATTTAACGTAACGCTTTTCACATAAGCACTGGCAACATTGTGAAGTTGATTGAACTCGCAATTTGTGGAATAAATTTTAACAAACTTTAAAAATTATTTACAAAAATATACAGACTGTCCACGGATGAAGTAAACAAGAGGACAAATAGACCAAAAAAGTCATTATCAAAATGGCACTTACCTGGGGAGCATTCAGAATCGACGCCCGCACCTTAAAAACATGCGTAATAAGAAAAACCTTATCAAAACTAAACATAAGGAAGAAATTCCTTTGGCGACGTCACACAATAAGTAAATTTTACCCCAAAGTTGTCTAATCTGAATGCGCCCCTGCAGGTATTGATACGTTATGCCGATTAGCAATGTTTAATTTTGATTTTATTTTTTTGCAGAAACATGATTCTGCTAGGAATTATGTGTTTCTGTTAAATTATTTGGTAAAAAAATAGCTCATTACAGCACTTCCAATGTAATAACTTTTGTGTGGTGTAATATCAAGTCAATATTTTACCAAATTTACCTGTATGGCTGTCAACCGAACTGGGATTTTGTGTCGTGTGCATTTTCTTTGTGCGCATGACTAAGGTGGATAGAGACAGGCCTAACTTTTTTCATATGACAGCCGATAGATGTGACGTCAAGGGTATCCTTGTAAAAATGTCGTTATTTCTTTATTATTATGTAAAAATCGTGTTAAATCGTGTTTATATTTGTAAGTAAATTGGATTAAAAATACTTTAACATTGTATAAAGAATATTATTATTTTAAATTCGTTAAAAAAGGACTTCCATGACGTCACAATATCAGCCGTTTACTGTCATAGCAAAGATGGGCCACCTTGTCTCTATCCAACTTGGCGCATGACTTATAGACCCGCAAAATGTGGGTCAAATTGTGCCATTTCTTTAATTAGATATTTATTCTTTATCGTTTTCTATTCTTTTTCAGTTGGTCTGCAATATGCATTAAAAACACCACAAAATAAAACTTTTTTCGAATATACCTTCTCAGGAAGGCTTCAAAACCTTCCCTATATACGCCCATGGGACATACAAATCTATGATTTTAGGATATGATTATTTGGTCAATTTACTATAATTTTTACAAAAAATTTGACCTATGTTAAAAAAATTAGAATTAAATTTTTGTCCACAGACGTGCGGCCGTATTAAAGATAGACTTTGATTAACACTTTTAGCTCCATGATAATTGTTATCACTTAAATGTTCTAAGGCAATGTAAATTTTGACATTGTTCTCTGGTTTTTATAATAATTGATAAATAAATAAAATGTTTTTTTGTTTCAGATACTGACTGTGTCCAGAATTCGCCAAGCAAGGAGTGTTCCTGTTTTTTTTGAGTCTATTAAATTTTGATATTAACTTCAAACTTGGCCCATCCCTTATATACAAGTAAAAAGGACTTTTTGAAGTTAGGAAAGATCGTTGTCTTGCCTTTTGTCTAATAATTATCTTTTTATTATCATTTATGCCAATCCTGTCTCTGGCACATCGGAATCCGCCAAGTACCTTGGTTATTTCATTGTATAAATTAAGATTAATTTAAGTAATTTGTCTGTTGATAGAAAGAGTTGTTTAAATATTTCGTTCAGTCAGTTCTGTTGTTTCACAGTGTCAACCAGAGTGTCAATTGTTTGTTTCTTATGGTGGGAAAGCGGATTGAGATAGAGCGGAATTAAATGGTGTGCTAACGTTGTTGCCTTAACTGATTTTCTGTCTTTTTTTGACAGGCTTCGTATTAGGAATTCGCCAAGACGGCTCGGTTGTCAAAAGCCCATCTGACATTTGGTTCGGCGCGTATTTTCATTTGCCCTAAACAAAGAGGGTTAGGAACAAACTTTTTTGTGATAAATGGATATTGAGTCTAGCTTTTTACAATCTAAAATGCTAAACATCGACAACAGCTTCCTGCAGAATAGACGCCAGAGAGAAACCACTGGAATTAAGAAACTCTACAATTCGTTTTTGTTATGTTCTAAAAGCTCGTGCCTTTCTTGTATTTGTGCTGAACTGATTTTGGGGTTCGATACAGCCCAAAGCGACTACTCCTATTAGAGGAAGTGTTCTTAGATTTTCGACGTTAGAGTTATATCGATTATATTCGTGCCACCTTAGACAATTTACCCTTAAGCTACCGTCGTTACCACCCTAGAATAAAAACTTTTTTCGTCGACTCGTTGTTTTATTATGGAGAAATTGTATGGGATTTCCGATGCCTTGTTAAACGAAGCTTCGTCCTCCAGTTCCAAAGATTCTTGGAATTTAGCAAACGGTATTATCATGGATAATGGAGAAGAGTACTTCGGATGGAATCCACTAAAAATTGCCGAAAATGAGGGTAAAGTTGTAGCACGTAAAAGGAAGGCATCGACAGAATTTAGAGAGGAACAGAGGGTGAAACAAGGAAGTTACAAAGTGCCGAAGGATCCCCTTGCTTTTGATAAAGTAGAGGGAATAAAGAAAGTTACGAATGAAAAAGGTGAGTATTAAATAAGAACTTATTATACCACTAAAGGGTTTATATGGAATGATTTTTTAGTTTTGTGTACAACGGATAGGGTTTACAAGAGGGGCAAATAGATCAAAAATTTCATTTTTCGAAAAAAGTAATTTTTCATAAAAATTTTTGCTTGTAAAAAACGGACAGAAAATGTTGATTTTGCATACAGGGTTTGCCAAAACTTCTCGAGAAAAATCATGATTTTAAAGTTTTTGTGTACCCTGTATACAAAATCGACATTTTCTTTTCGTAAATTATGTTTTTTTAAAGTAAAATTTTTATCAAGAATAGGTTTCTTCCCAAAAAATTTTTTTATTCATTTGTCCTCTTGTAAACCCCATCCGTGAACAGTGTGTTATATAATTTATCAAAATACCCTTAAGTTAATGCTATTAACGCTAATTCTAAAATTAAATTTTAATTTAGACACTGCCTAAACGACCGCCGGCGGTTTTGCGTAATTAAAAAGAAAACCGCCGTTCGGCGGTTTTTATGTCTACGTGTATGAAAACCGCCGAAAATGTTAATTAATTTGTTATTACCGGCGGTTTTTACTTACTTTATCGATAGCAGCCGCCGTCCGACCTTAATAATTATTTATTTTGTGCAATAAGCATTTAGTTTTTTGGTGGTTTTATTGTTTAACTAGCTATGATTCCCGGCTTCGCACGGGAGTTGATATGAGATCCAAATAACCGTTGTTCTGAACGAAGTTCAAATACTCGACAACAGATGGCGCCACTACACTTAATTTCCAAGTTGAAGGGTTGGAAGAGTCTTTATATCTTTAAAAATACTTCCTTAAGGGTAAAACGGGAACTTTCTTGTTCGAGGGGGGATAAAGGGCTATCACACTAAAAGTCCCTTTATCGTATCGGGACTCCTTTTCAAGTTTTATCGGCACGCACATTTTATCAACTTAGTTTTATTATATATAATGATATTGTAGTTTAGTTTATAACACCCTTTGGAAAAACAAATTGAGGAGATACGATGGACAGACAAATAAAACCACTATTGTATTTATCCTTATAAATAAAAAAAAGCCCATTAAAGTAGAAATCAGCTAAAAAGGAAGGCACAGGCTATTTCTTTTTAATCGCTTCGTTGAAATAGTGCGCAAGCAACAAAAGGGGAATAATTTGAATGTGAGTCAGGACTCGTGACCGCGTGCCTTTTTACTGCTGAATCGCGGTCTACAGAACTATTTCGACACATGGACCCAATATTTTACAATACCAAAAACACTTTAAGAAAAAATCTTGTCAGGCAAGAAAGGCGAAGGACGTCCGTCATCGTTAGCAATTAGATATATCTTAAAATTCTTATAAAATGAAAATTAAATTATGAACAATTAAAAATAAAAATAAGAAAGAATGTAAAAATAATTATCAAGAAAAAAAATAAAAAGAAAAAGAAGTTATTTACCTATCCGGAATTCGAACTCGGAACATGTGGCCTACGTGTAACCCTGAAGCCATGGGACAACTCTTGATTTTTTTAATGTTGATAATATATATAAATGAATTTCTTCCATAAGCTTCAATACAAAAATGCTTTTATTTAAATGGCCATATCTCTTTTAATTATTAAGTTATCAAGACAATTAAAAAAGAAAATGTTAAGGAAAGATGAAGCTATAACTTTATCGTAACCGTTGTTATTTACTGTTACCAATACATCCTACGGGGTGATTAAAAGTTTTTGGCAAAAATATATAATTTTTAACCGCCCTGTGTGACGTGCTGTTTAAAGGCAGTAATCTTATTTGAGACTAAATTATACCCTTACCTACTTCTGATGTTTCATCATCACAAATTTAATTACTCTCTTTTAACAGTTCATCATACAGAGAGATTAAAAAATTATTAATTTTTTCAAAAAAATTATCACCCCGTAGGATGTATTGGTAACAGTAAATAACAACGGTTACGATAAAGTTATAGCTTCATCTTTCCTTAACATTTTCTTTTTTTAATTGTCTTGATAACTTAATAATTAAAAGAGATATGGCCATTTAAATAAAAGCATTTTTGTATTGAAGCTTATGGAAGAAATAGAAATAATCCGTTTTATGAATTAATTATCCTTTAATTTTTTTCATTTTCCTAAGAATTTTAAAGTTTGCTTCAGCGCCAATACATGCATACTTAAATTGGTAGTACTTTAGTTTTTACTTCTGTAAACCGAACAATTTTTTTTTCTTTTCCTTAAAGATGTATTTTTTTTAACATATGAAGTGCTTCACCAAAATCTTCGTAGGTGTCAAACGTGTCTTCCAGTTTTATTTTTGTTTATTGATTAATAATAACACTAATTGAAGATATGGTCTGTATTGATTTGGCGGATTCATTTAATAGATGTTATTTATTTGGGTACACGCCAATTCAGAATTAAAAACCAAAAAGTCCAAAATTTTTTTTAAATAAGTAACTAAACAAACACTAAAAGTCGACGTTTCGGTGACAAGTCTGCCACCGTTGTCAAGATAAAATTAAAAATTTAAACAAAAACTATTATTTAGGTTTTAAAATTATAAAAACAAAAACAAACATATTTGGCATTTAATGTCAAACGACTTTCAGAATCTCCTTAACATAAAGCTAAAATTTTATAATTTTAAAACCTAAATAATAGTTTTTTGTTTAAATTTTTCATTTTATTTAATTTTATCTTGACAACGGTGGCAGATTTGTCACCGAAACGTCGACTTTTAGTGTTTTAGTTACTCTTTTTAAAAAAATTTTGGTCTTTTTGGTTTTTAATTCTGAATTGGCGTGTACCCAAATAAATAACATCTATTTAATAACACTAGTATTAAACAATAAAACAAATAATTATTACAGTTAGGTTAATTTTTACTATTATTCGGCTTTTTTTCAATACTTTTTATAAGGAAAACCACCGGTAATAACAAATTAATTAACACTTTCGGCAGTTTTCTTATACGTAAATAGATAAGACGGCGGTTTTATTTTTATAATTAAGCAAAACCGTCGGCGGTCGTTTAGCCAGTGCCTTTAATTTATAAACCCGCCCTAACTTCTTTCTCTATCTGGGTACAGACGAAACCAGCTGATTCTTAGATATTAAGCTGAGTGGCGTTCCAGTGACGCAAATAGAGCGCTCCCGAGTAGCTCAGGAGCATTTCGTTCTACTTTATGGCGTTCCAGTGACGGAAAGTGTTATGCACCTGAGCTACTCCGTTTTTCTTTCCCTTGCCCCTCATGCACCAACCCCTCTTTTGGTTTTTGTGCTTCAAACGTGTTTTTTATGGTTAAGGATGGATTTTTTAAAATTATTTATTTAAAATGGAATTAGATATTTAAAAGAAATTATTATTATAAAGCCAAGAAAGGTTAAAAACAACGAAATTTTAAAATTTCTTAAAGTATCTCTCTTTCCTTGTCAAGGATGCGTTCCAGTGACTAACTTTTAGAGCAGTTCAAGAGCTTCAAGCCCTGGAGCGTGACGCACAAAAATTTTCGTCACTGGAAAGACCCTCTGATGTCTTAAATTATAAGCGTTAAATTATTTAAATGAAGAAATTTTTATTTATTAGAATTCTCGTATTTATTTTAAATCTGACGTAGTTCTTATCTAAAATGTGCCATGAAGTTATCTGGTGTTAATGTATTTAAATTATTCAAATGGTTTATTGTAGTTTTGTTTGATGTTGTACAAATACGATTAAATAGTTGTAATAATATAATTCAGTGTTTCAAACCAGTTCCGTGATTTTTCATAAGAAATTGACATGTTGGGTATATTTACTTTGGATTCCTCGTATAAAAGTAGGTTTTTCATGCGTAATATTTTAACTAAATATAAATTGTTTCGCTTGTCCTTAAAGTATGTCCAACAAACTAATTATTATAGACGATAAAAGTATCTAAAATATTTAAAAAATCTTGGTATGTGGAGGTTTTTTGTCATTCAATATTTGTTGTGTTAACTTAAATTAACTATCCTTAATTTTTTTAAAATAGTTACCAAAGACATATACAGGGTTTTCATTTATATTTTGCTACCTACTTTAAACTATAACTAAGAAGGATTGAAAAAAATGCCTTGTTTAAAACTTTCGAGCTTTTCATTTATTGCTTTTGAGCATAACAAAGGAAACAAATGAACATCATAAAATCAAGAAAAATTAAGAGGTAAACTTTTTAAATGAAAACCCAGTATATTATGTCATCATTAAAAAGGAATTAATTTAAAAAGCTTTTCAAAACTACCACATTTCATATATCTATCATTTAATAGTTTTCGAAATATGATCACCTAAGTCTGAAAATTAGTAGGTATAATTTCCCTTATGCCTGCCTACCGCACTAAGCTGAGACGGTAGATACAGGGTGATTTCAAAAACGATCACGAAACTTAAGTGGTGATTCTACTTGACAAAATAAGGGTAGAGCTTCATATAATTTTTTTCAAAATGTGATTCGTTTTCGAGTTACAAGCCGTCGAAGTTCAATTTTTATTTTGTTTTTTCGCCATATCCGGTATATTAATCTGCCGCGCTGTAGCTTAAATCCCGAAATCCTCTTGGGCTCCCCTACCAATATATTAAATGTGGTATTTAAAAAAAAATATATCAAAAATTTAACAAAATTTTCTGATATATGCTACTTGATAAGTTTCGTCAAAAAATTGGAAAAATGAGAAAATATTATAAATAATATTTTTAAATTTTAATATCTTCCTAAAACGCGTCGGTTTTATCAAAAAATTAAAAGAAAGCTTTTTTTGTAGAGCTTTAAATTTTATACAAGAAAATGATTTGGTCCACCCTTTTTGATGGACCATTAAAGTTATAAAATTCTAAACTTAAAAAATAATCTTTCCCATGTTAATCATATGAAATTAAATTTATTGGATAAGTATTGTTGGGTATAAAATTAAATTAAAAGTACTAAAAACCAAAAAAATTAAACAAGTAAAAAGATAATTAAAAAATCGACGTTTCGGCAAATCTGCCACCGTTGTCAAACAAACGAATAAAAATAATAAAAATAAAAACTTACTATTATTTAGGTTTTAAAATTCAAAATTTTTATGTTTTTTCTCCGGATATTCTGAAAACTTTGACATTAAATGTCAAAAACATGTTTGTTTGGTTATAGTGTCATGGTGACATAAATAACTGGTTGCTGGTGTATTGATTGTTTATTTTAAAAAAGGTGAATAGTTAGTTAATTTTTAGTCTTCCTGAAGATACTTCAGTATCAACAAGGTACCAAGTGTTATTTAAGTTAACTGAAATTGATGCTACACAATTATCTTTATTTAATAATATATACGCACTTTCTTTGATTTTGCGTTTTTAGAACAAGTTTCCTTTGCTAAAATGCTCGAAGCATCCCAGTTTATTCTATGATTGTTATCAAATGCGTGTTGGCAGATTTTGATTTATGAAATTCTGTGTTTTTTAATGTATGATCTGTGTTCTTTTATGCGTTTTGGCTAATGGTCTACAAGTTTCACCTATATAAAACTTATTGCATTCGCAAGGTATTTTATAAATGACATTTTTTGTATTTTCATTTAAGTTGTATGGTTTTGTTTTTTGTTAATTGAGATCTGATTGTGTTTTGTGTTTTGAAGATTGTGCGAATATTATTGCAATAAGTTTTATATAGGTGAAACTTGTAGACCATTAGCCAAACGCATAAAAGAACACAGATCATACATTAAAAACACAGAATTTCATAAATCAAAAAATCTGCCAACACGCATTTGATAACAATCATAGAATAAACTGGGATGCTTCGAGCATTTTAGCAAAGGAAACTTGTTCTAAAAAACGCAAAATCAAAGAAAGTGCGTATATATTATTAAATAAAGATAATTGTGTAGCATCAATTTCCAGTTAACTTAAATAACACTTGGTTGCCTTTGCTTGATACTGAAGTATCTTCAGGAAGACTAAAAATTAACTAACTATTCACCTTTTTTTAAAATAAACAATCAATACACCAGCAACCAGTTATTTATGTCACCATGACACTATAACCAAACAAACATGTTTTGACATTTAATGTCAAAGTTTTCAGAATATCCGAGAAAAACATAAAAATTTTGAATTTTAAAACCTAAATAATAGTAAGTTTTTATTTTTATTATTTTTATTCCATTTGTCTTGACAACGGTGGCAGATTTGCCACCGAAACGTCGATTTTTAATTATCTTTTTACTTGTTTAATTTTTTTGGTTTTTAGTACTTTTTAATTTAATTTTGGCGTGTACCCAAATAAATACCATCCATTAAATGAATCCGCCAAACTACAGAACATATATTAAAATTTATCCTGCGGCATCTCTTAATATTAATATTGAGGGCTGTCACTTTTACACAGTATTTTTTCATCGTTTCCAACAAAATTTGTGATATAATTAGGAAAAAATACTCCATCAGTCTACAGTACAGCTGCAAAAAATATTTATCTGTCCTTAATTTAGAAATTGCGTTTTTTAGCGAAAATTATTGCTTGGAAAAAAACCATTTAATTAATAAAACTCGAGAGTGACCATCTTGAGTGTTGCTTAACCCCAAATTGACATTACTTAAGGAAACTGTATTGTTAGTAACAAATATTTTGCTGCTTATTACTGCGAAAACGTGCAATAAAAATTTTGAGTTTTATTGGAGTAATTAGTCAAGAATCAAATATTTGACCATATGTATAAATTGGGTCATACGTGGTGATGCAAAACTGTCACGTTTGCACAAAAAGACAATGCACGTCGCAAATTTGACCGTGCGTTTTCCCTAGGACTGTCCGGTCGGTTGGCGGGAAACTGACGCGATTTACGATGTCCCAAATTAAATATACGCTTTTAAATGTGAACACATTCAGGTGAATATTTGATTTCGGCAAAGCGTATATCGCGTCGGCCAGCCGACCGATTCAGTCGTACTTTAAACTTAGGCAGAGAGCCGCACGCCGCGCCAGACTCGTCAGTAAAGCTACGGTTTCCTAGGACTTTAAAGCAACTTTCGGTCTGCCAGGAAACCGACAGTATTTACGTTCGCCCAAATCAAATAATCACTTGAATGTGCTTTTTATTTAAAAAGTGTCTATTTAATATGGGCAAACGTAAATCGCGTCAGTTTCGACCGTTTAAAAAGTCCTAGGAAACCGTAGCTTTACTGACGAGTCTGGCGCGGCATGCGGCTCTCTGCTAAACTTAAAGCAACTTTCAGTCAGCTGAAACCGACAGTATTCCCGAATTCGCCCAAATCAATATTCTTGAATGTGCTTTCATTTAAAGTGTCTATTTAAGTTGGGCAAACGTAAATCGCGTCGGTTTCGGCCGTTTAAAATCTAGAAACCGTAGCTTTACTGACGAGTCTGGCGCGGCATGCGGCTCTCTGCCTAAGTTTAAGCAACTTTCGGTCGGCTGAAACCGACCGGTATTTACGTTCGCCCAAATCAGATATTCACTTGAATGTGCTTTTATTTAAAAGTGTCTATTTAATTTGGGCAAACGTAAATCGCGTCGGTTTCGATGATGAATTACTTTAAACTTTGGGCGAAAACCCATGCCAACACCGAACTCGTCGTAAAGCTACGGTTTCTAGGACTTTCGGTCAGCCATAACCGTAGGTATTTACGTTCGCCCAAATCAAATATTCACTTGAGATGTGCTTTTATTTAAAAGTGTCTATTTAATTTGGGCAAACGTAAATCGCGTCGGTTTCGGCCGACCGGGTGCTAAGCTTAGGCGGAGAGCCACATGCCGCGCCAGACTCGTCGATAAACTACGGTTTCCTAGGACTTTCGGTCGGCAAAAACCTAGGTATTTACGTTCGCTCAAATCAAATATTCACTTGAATGTGCTTTTATTTAAAAGTGTCTATTTGGTGGGCAAACGTAAATCGCGCGTCGGTTTCGGCCGACCGAAAGTTGCTAATCGTAGGCAGGCGCATGCCGCCAGACTCGTCAGTAAACGTGGTTTCCTAGGACTTTCGGTCAGCCAAAACCGTAGGTATTTACGTTCGCCCAAATCAAATATTCACTTGAATGTGCTTTATTTAAAAGTGTCTATTTAATTTGGGCTAACATCATCGCGTCGGTTTCGGCCGTTTAAAAGTCCTAGGGAGCAAACAATGTTCCACGTTCGCCCAAATCAAATATTCACTTAAATGTGCTTTTATTTAAAAGTGTCTATTTAATTTGGGCAAACGTAAATCGCGTCGGTTTTCGGCCGTTTAAATTCCTAGAAATCGACGGTATTTACGTATTTACGCGCCAGACTCGTCAGTAAAGCTATGGTTTCCTAGGACTTTCCGGTCGGCGAAACCGACGGTATTTACGTTCGCCCAAATCAAATATTCACTTGAATGGGCTTTTATTTAAAAAGTGTCTTTGAATTGCTATTACATCCTTTAACAAAATTTACTTTTTTCGCCGAACTGAAAGAGAATTAAAAGAAGCCAGGGACGTGTAATTTGATTGATTGTCATTGGGGGGTCATGGTTAGTTCTGATTAGTTAAATCTTTTTTTAATTCGTT
Organism: Listronotus bonariensis; assembly: GCA_014170235.1. Classification (NCBI taxonomy): domain Eukaryota; kingdom Metazoa; phylum Arthropoda; class Insecta; order Coleoptera; family Curculionidae; genus Listronotus; species Listronotus bonariensis. The sequence continues at coordinate 110,368 of JACEGR010001283.1, forward strand.
TTATTAAGAAATAAAAAAAAGATTTAATCTACAACCATGACCCTCCATCGACAGTTTGGATGACCAGCTGTAACTTTTCAAACCAATCAAATTTGGTAGTGTTTTCTAGTGTATAATCACCAATTCAATAATAATAATAATAATAATAATAAATTAGAAAAGCAAAATCAATTTATTAAAAAGCGAAAAATAAACCACCCTGTGAAAAAATAAACCGACATCAAAAAAATAATAATAATCACTAAAAGTATAAAAATAAGCCAAATTTAAAAAAATAATAAAAAAATGAAGTCGGGTAATAACCTGAATTCATTTGAAAACTTTCACTCAAGTTATCTTCGAAACGAGACAGTTTGAAAATCGCCGAAACACGTCAAGATATTTATTGAGGAAGAACGTTTTTACAAAAATTGGACAGCGCCCCTTGCTTATAACCACCAGAATACCCAAAATTCTTAAATGAGAAGGCGGGTCGAGTGATACATCATTTTAAAACCTGACGAGTACTTTATAACCTAGAATATGAAGTCAATATCTTCACCTATTACAATATGGCGGTACTTTAAAGTACCTAAATACCTGATTTGGATGGTCATATTTCGGAAACTAATAAAGTTAGATGTACTTAATGTGGTATTTTCTTAAAGCTCATTTTAAAGATCTTTTAATGGTAAAATTATATACAGGGTTCTTAAATAAAAAAATATGTACTTTTTCTTCTACCCTGTATATTACTACAATATCACCATTAAAAGACCTTTAAAATTTAGAAAAACCGATAGTACATCTAACGTGGATTTCATGGCCATCAAATCAGCTGTTCAAACAATTAAAGTATACCTGTTTGTAATGGGTGAGAAGATATTGACTTCATATTCTGGGTTATAAAGTACTCGTCAGAAACCAAGTGATGGCGACCTATATCTCATTTAGGAACGATGATGACCTGGTGATTGAGGCGCTGGGTGAAATTTTTGAAAACGTTCCCTAAGTAGCCACGACGATGTTTCGACGTTTTCTCAAATGATGACTTTCCTTGAGTGGAAAAAGCACAAATAGACACCCTGTTATGTCTTAAACTACTAAATGTTAAGCAAATGTTTTTTGTTTAATACCCAGATGTTGTTACCCGACTTTTTTATTTTTTTTTTGAGTATTATTTTGAACTTTTTTTAGTATATTTTATTTATTTTTTTGGAGTCAGTTTAATTTTTTTAAGTGTTTATTCGAGTATGTCATTGAACCCTATTATTTTTAAATTTCTGGAATATCTAATAGATGTTATTTTCAAATTTATTGTTGGTCAATGTCGTGCTAGTTGCAGTCTCCAGAGCCGCCACTGGTGAAAAACAATAAGTTACTATATTGATTTATATAACTACGACATAATATGATAATTTGTCTCAACTCTCTTAGTACTTACCTTGCTTCTAATTGTTTAAAAAATATTTGTTTTTGCGTTTTTATGGTTGCTTTATTCTCAAGATTAATTACCCGATAATTTTTACTTATACAGGGTGTTTTCTAACAACGAAACTTTAAGGTGGGATTCCTCAGCACGCCACTGACTTTAAAACTTTTTAGTCTCTTGTATTGTTTGTATCTAGCTTTAGCTTTCGAGAAAAAGAATTAAAGCCACTTTAATTTCTTCTAAAAAGTACCCATAGACGAAGATGGTAAAAAACAAGAATAAAAATAAACAATTATTTGCTTTTAAAATAAATGATCAGTGGTGTATTTTATCGGAAATCGTCATTTTCCTTATCTACTAAGGTCAAAATTGTTTATTTCTTAATTTTGGATTTTATTTTATGCTGTTTATGGATACTTTTTAGTATTACTTAAAGTGGCTTTACTTTTTTCTCGAAAACAAAGCGAGATACGAAGAAAATACAAGAGACTAAAAGTTGTAATATTATATTGCTTAATTATAAAAAAAATATAAAAACGTCAAAAAAGTCAGTGGCGTACTTTTTTTCTCAATAATATAAGTTGCGGTGCCCACTGAGACGCCACTGGACCCAATAATAACAATCTGGTTAGGGCTAAATAAGCGCCTTATTACTTTAAATAAATGTACCAGATTTTATCCAAATCGGCCTAAGCATATTAAAAATATTTAGAAAAACTGATTTTTTTCTTAAATTTTAACACTCTGTATCTCAGTAAGGAAGCAACTCCGGACATATGTTTATAGGAACTTTTTTTATAAAATAACATAAGAAATCACACCTTGAAGTTTCGTACCGTTGTTGGAAAACACCCTGTATTTCTTTACCTTCAATCATAAGGCATTCTAACAATATTAGAGAGATATGGGTGGTGCTATAACGTCATGCGGTATTAACGTAAGCACTATTATGACAGTTAAGTTATGCGCGATTCGATTTTTACCGTCGCTGGTGGTAATAACGTTACCGCATGGAGTAATTTGCGGGCTGATAACGCCGCGTGCTATTTAAAATAGCGAATAGAATTGCCATGCGCACAATATTTTTCTTTGTTTATTTTTTAAGGTTATATTATTTATTTCGACCGATTTCTACAAATATTTTTGTAATAGAGCCACAGAGTAAAGTTAAACTACTAATCTTTGATAAAGTCTTGCTTTATTATTTTCGGATAAATGTTGCAGGTGGAAAAGAAACGAAAATGTTAAGATTGTCGGCCGACAATGACCTGGCTTTCTGAAAGAATGTCTTAGTCAAAATTCATCTGGAAAAGTGGGAAAATTTACAGTAAAATGTGTTTGAAATAACGGGAAAAACTTTAGTATTCGCACATTAAAGGATCATTTGCTTTTTAATTTTGTAAATTCGCAGACAGGTGTAATTAACCGTTCGTAATACGGCGTCTTCCATATCTCTAAAAACAAACACTAAATACCGTATGCGGTATTTAAATAGCGCCTTACGTAAATAACGAACGTAGGCGGTAACCAAAGCACCCATATCTCTCTATTATTATATCGTTCGCGGCCGACCAATTTTATTGTTTTTCGTCGGTCGCGGTATTTAGAGAAGGTCATTTATGAAAATTCGCTAATGTCGCTCGGTAAAGATAGGATTGCGCTAAACAAGTGGAATAGAAAAATAAGAACTTACTGGCAAATATACGCATGGGTTTTATACGGGGTGTTACAGAATAAAATGCTGATCATTAGGGTGTTAAACCTTAGGTGATTTTAAAAGTAAAATTTAAATAAAGCCATGTCCAAAACCCTAACTTTGGAGCAGATTCAAATTCGAAATATTGTTTTTTTATAACACCTTTCATACCAATTTAGATATTGAAAAATGGGGATGCCTCCCATGAATTAAAGACATGTTTTGGTATACAAAAAGAAATAATTTTTATCAGTGTCGTCCATAAGGGGTAAATATTTCTTAAGAAAAAATGGTACAGCGGTAAATTTTTGTAGAATATATATTTTTTTATTTCCATTTAGTTTGGAACAAATTTGATATCTGACTTATTTTATTTGATGTACGATTTTCGCGTAAATAAATAAAAATCATTTTCAGTATGGTCGAATTTCTATCTAATTTAATAATAAATTAATAATGAAGGCGATTTTTTACTGCTGCATTTGATAAAAGCGATATAACATGACTGTGAATAATAATACAATCTAAAGCCGCGTTCAGACTTGCAACCATTCGCCAAACATCCGTCCAAACAAACCAACCTATTTGCGCGCTACTTTGATTCAAAAAAACTGACAAGCTCTAAATCACCGTAGAATCATTTGCCAAGCCCTTGAAACGACGTGAATTTCGTCCCACATCCACGTTCGCGCTATTTGAAAGGCATTTTTGTACTAAAATCAAGAAGTCATGTTAAGAAAAGTATTAAAAGAATAACAAGTTAATTTTCCAAGTTTTTGAAGTTAATCAGCCTAAAGTAGGGAGGCCACAATGCTAAATGGGGATTTACTCGAGCGTCGTAAAGACCTATTGGGGTGTAAGAAGAAAAAATGTTATATAATGTATACTTTTTCATCGGTGGGGGTAGCGGCTATAGATTCTTAGATATGGCAAAAAAAAACTCTTTTGTTTTGGCTTGTGCAAATCGTTCGGATCGTATCGGATTATATATTTTTCGTTATCATTAAATTATTTTCTTCAAAATAAAAAAAAATGACAAAATTACGTTTTTACAACTTTGTAGCCTTTCGCTTTCTTTACATCACTCTCAAATTGTCAGATTAGTGGAATATACACTATTTAGCATGTAATTAACTCACCCTATCTTAATCTGACGCGCTCGAAAATTTCTAATGGATATATATATATATATATATATATATATATATATATATATATATATATATATATATATATATATATATATATATATATATTTTGTATGATCTGCCCTGTACGTATATGGGGCCATATAACTTAAGTACTTAACGGGGTACAAGGTATCCTCCAGTATTTTCATCTTGACAATTCCTGATGGATATATTTTGGTTATTTATGATCGGCCCTGTATACGGACCTCATATTTGGTGGAGGTACTTAACCGGGTGCAAGGTATCCTCCGGTATATGAATCTGCCGCGCTGTAGTAAATCCCAAAATCCCCTTTGGGCTCCCCTACCATTAGAGCGATTTTCACTTATAAAACTTACAGCTAGGTAGAAAAATTAAGTTGTTGTCATAGCAACAAGTCAAAATACAAGCATCTAATTGCATATAAATAAATAAACAGACGTAAAATTTTTACTATTGTCTAAATCCCATTTTAAATATTTATCGTTTTTATTAAAACGATAAAATCTGTTTTAAGTATATTGTACTTTCTATTAATTTTTGTAATTTTAGTCAGTTGTGTTTCGGTCAGTGGTATTCGATAAATTGTATTCGGTTAATTTTAAATTAGCCAATTGACATTATAACGAAATTTTATTTTGTGGAGATGCCTGTATAATTTTTAAAAATTATTTGTCCATAGAGTGTAAATTTTGATATTTAACATTGGTATATCGAAAACTAAGGATACAGGATTGTATTATATTTGTGCTTCTCTTTGCATCGTAACTCTGATGATGACCGGAAAAGACCAAAACATGTAAATTATTTTCATTCAATTAATTACTTAGTTTGTATGTTGTCAAAAACTTTAATAATAAAAAGCTAATTACCTTAGAACTTAGGTTCGTACCTAGGGTTATCATTTTTTTAATCGAGAAAGTGATACATACAGATCCACACCAAATATACTTAAAGGAACAACGAGGCGAGGACCAAGGATCACCCAATCCGGAATGTTTATATTCAGGCAGTCTTTGTCTAATTTATACTTGCTAGTGTATAATACACGAAACATCAATTGAACGCATCGAGCTAGTAAAACGTGTATATCAGATGATCTTGGCTTAAAAAATAAATACATTTTGTTAAAGAATATTTTAATTTTTGAATTTTGCGAAAAAAGTTGCCTATTTTTGCGAAATTTGTGATTTAACGATACAATATATAGGGGATAGATTTGCTTTTGAAACCTGCATTTTCTTTGAGGGAATTCCAATATAAAAAAATCTATACTAAAGGGTTCTTCTTGAGACATCTAGTGTATATTTGATGTGGGTCCTATACCTCATAAAATAATTTTTCATAAAATTGGCGTTTTAATGCCGTTGCTTTTACGGTGCTGTTGCAGCTGCTGTTCGTAAATAGTTTAATTTATACACTTGTTGTTTGCTCTTCTCACCTGTAAATAAAAGTTATGACTGTCGATTTGATACTTTTACTTGCTTATAAATCAAAAGTATGCCTTTTTGTCAGTATATTTTAAAACTTTTGGATTTCTGAGACAATTCTGGATTAAGCCTCGTTTTTACGGTGATAGTTTTCGCGATAGTTGCTATCATGATAGTGACTGTCACATGAACTATCGTGAACTATCACCATGTAAATAACCCGATAGTAGCTATCATGATGTCTCGATAGTACTTTCGCACTTTCTCGCTTACCTAGATAGTTCGGCGTAACTTTCATGATAAAAGTTGTTGTTTGTTTACGATTGCCCGTGGTACGTGATTTTTACCAGAAATCTTACAAATAAATTGTTGAAACTGCAAAGAAAGTTAGAATGAGCCGTAGGTAATTTAACATAATACATTTTTTGGAAAAATAGGAAAGGTTCTCCATGATTTATGGAAAAACATTTGAAAACAGCGAAAAGGGACCATGCTGAAGAAATTCTGCTGCCCTTATCAGGACTTTCTACATTATTAATACATAGGTTACTACCGTGAAAGTTTTTATACGTGTAGACACCTCAATTTCATAATAGGACTATCGAGGCTACTATCATAAGAGCACTTTCACAACAGTTCTTTCACCGTGAAAACGAGGCTTTAGAATGTGACATTTTTAAAAGTTTTTGGCCTACCTAAATTTTTGGGGCCAATTTTATTATTACATACCATAATTACATCTAAGTCATGATGGAAAATTATCTAATTTTAGATGATGTCAGAAAAATACAATAACAAAGTTTTTACAGCTATAGTATGAAAGATAGGAGTATGACGAGTTAGCAAAATCACCTTTTAGTGTCAAACCTCGATTTATACATATCCAGGCCGTGTCCGTTCCCTGTTATGTCAGTGCGGGGCAGAAAAATAAACTATGTATATCTTATATAAAGATATTTATACAGAGACGTGTACCGGACGGGGCCCGTCAGTGCCCGGACGGAAATTAATACCAAACGATATTATTGGTTTCGGCACTGACGGTGTCCCGGACTCTATTTTTCCATACAGAGTAAACACTTTAACTTCTTTGCTTTCACTTTCACCTCTTTTGTTGTTGCTCTTTCTCTTTATCCAGTAATGAAGCCAATACGGCAAAATTTTCTCTCCTACCCGCCGGAACACTGCCAATATCACATCAAAAATACCCAGACCCGGAACTGACACTGAACAGATACGGCACAAATATGTATAAATTGACCTGAAAGCTGAAATTATGGATTGACGTATCCGTCACCGATCGCCGTTTAACGTTTCGGATTCTGATACGGTATATGAAAACGGTAAACAGAAAGCGGCTTTTAAAAGTGGCTTGAAAAAGCGATATAAACGCGCTTGAAAGTGACTTGAATCGTTCAAGTCAAGCCTGAAAATAAATAAGGTTGACTTCACTGAAGCCGATTAGAAACACGATATAAACGATTCAAGCGGGCTTAATAAATGCCCAACTTCAGATGAATGCTTCCTCGAACGTTATCAGTGTCAATTTCATAGATGATTTTGACATTTTTATACAAAATATGAGTGGAAAAACAGGTAAAAAAACTTTAAAACACGGTCACACCAACAACAGCACAAAAAATGGGACAAATTAAAAAGTAAGGTTTGTTTTTTATTTGATGTCTACTGTGAAGTTGGATGCAAAACTGCCGCATGCGTACGACGATGGCCTGAAACGTGCTTGACTTCGATTTTCAAGCCACCGAAATAAACAGGTAGACTTAGAAATCGGTTCAAAGCCGCTTTGTTCTCAAGCCAGCTTGAACTATTCGATATAAACGTAGTATCTGATATTTATAGCAGAAAATAAAATATACAAACACAAAAAAACAAACAAAAAGAATAAATTTATTATAATTTAAACGGTGATTACTTACCTAAATTTTCACTTAAGAATTTTTAAATTGACAATATGGACAGTTGTTGTTTCATTTCCTAACTCAGTGATTTCCAAAGTGGTCCAGGTGAATCCTCAGGGGTCTACGACGGACTCAACGGGGTCTACGTTGGCGTGAAATAAAAATGGGGGTTCACAAGTTGTAAGTGGGAGTCCACGAAAATTAATTATTAATCTATTATTTAAATTATGTGGTTTCGATAGTAAGCAACGAAAACGAAAGTGGCGGATGTGGTTTTACAAGAGGAACTACTCGAGCTTAGCACCAATAAAGAGCTGAAGGTGCAGTTTTAAAAAGGCTATTAAACATTTTGGCTGCAGGCAGAAATACCCGAAAAATATCCTGGGCTAAGCGGATATTGCAAAAATCTTTTGCTAGCATTTCCCCGTCATACCTTTTCGAAAAAGGTTTTAATGTCGTTACAAACCTATTACCAAAAAACAGGTTATACATCACAGAACGGGGAAATTTGTGGTTAGTCCTTACAAGACTGTAGCCAAATATTGATAATTTGCTGTCAATCCATCAAGTACATCCCTCCTATTAAAATTATGGGTATTTTTTTTATTATTGTTTTGCATTGTTAAAGTTACGTAATGTTATTAGTGTTTTATTTTAATTCTAATAAGTCTGTTATTAATATTATTTTAATAAATAGGGCGCAAGAAAATATACTATTTTATTTTTACCACTCCGAACTTAGGGTTGGAACTCAAACGCGACACCAATTTCCATCGTTAGATCTTCAATTTTGGACGAGTTTTGGGAATATGGTAGAAATGTAGCAGAAGGGGATTCACCGAAACCAGTAAATTTTTAAAAGTAGTCTACGAGAAAAATAGTTTGGGAAACTCTAAAGTCAATTTATAAATCTAGCTTTAATTTTCAAACATCAACCCTTTTTAAACAAACCCTTAAAAAAGGGTTTTTTAACGATTGAGTAAAAAATAAATAAATAAATGTTACACATTGAACAAAATATTGGATATTAATTTATTTACTAGGCGTAACAAGTTTTAAAAATTTCACCCTAGGTTCCAAAATTAGATCGAAAATCCAAAAATTCCATTAAATAATTCATAACCATAGTAAGTTTTAGCAAAACCACAAGTGACTAAAAAATGAAAAATACTCGAGAGCTTTTCTCTTTCCATGCCATTTATCTATACCGACCCCTATTTAAATACACAAATTATATTGTATATTCTGGCTTTTCTAATAAATTCGCTAATACCCGGTATAAATATAAAAAATAAAATGCGATTTGCGTGTTTTCAGGTTTTTGATAAAATTATACAAATGTAGTATGTGATGTTTCAAAAAATAACAATAATATATGGTAAAACCATGCATACAGTGTATTTACTTTGAAAATGATCCACTATTTTTATCTTTTATATGATAGGATTTTAAAATTTAACCGTATGGACTCTAAAAATTACTTGTTTAGGTCAGTCCATTTAAAGATAACGAGACGCCACTGATAAACCATACCGCTTGTCGTAGATTTCCGTTTTTTTGGCAAGCTATGCGCTAATTAATTATGACGTCAAAAACAGACAAATTACGTTTTTTCAAGGATGCATCAAGTCATACATAGGAAATTTACAGATTCACTGGTTATTTATATTATACAGGGTGGTCGAAAAAAAATTAGATTCCTACAATGAAGACAGAAATTTTAATTTGTTTTTTGACAATATCTTTTTTTAATGCAATATCGGATTATGTTTTAAAAATAAAGGTTGGTTTGGTTTATAAATTCTGGGTCAAAAGTATTATTGTATTCTCTAAATAAAACAAAAAAAAATGGCGGTTAACATGATATTTTGAATGCCATTTACTCGAAAACTAATTAAGTTAGGCATAGCGTGTGGCACATACATTGCTTTTAACACCCTGTAAAGTTATTTTTTTAATATACAGGGTGTTTCATTAAACATTGCAAAGTGAGTACGGTTTCCGGTTAATCTAGAAGTGCTACATAAGAGCTGAAACATGAATATTCGTATCCAGCTTATATCCTACTTAAATTTGAAAATCATACAGCTAAATTTAAGGGTATACAGGGTGTCCCAGCTCTATTTATGGACCAAATAACTTCGCCCCTGTACAAGATACAAAAATAAACTAAAGTCATTTTTTCGTGTTAACCGTATTCATCGGAGTGATTCAAACGGCATTTGAAATACAATATAAATATGGGAGTTAGATGGAGGTAGGTAGTCAAATGTTTTGGAAACGTATTAACAAGAAAAAACGCCTTAAAGCTTTCGGCAAACAGCGAGCACGACGTGACAGCAGCGGGACACCAGAGCGTCAATTTCATATGAAAACACGTGCTTGACACGCCAAGCGGGAGGGCGACGTATCGCTGGACAAGAACTCAATGTTTTAAAACTAGGGGTGTGCGAATATCGTTCGAATCGAATCAAATATTAATATTCGATTTGAAATTCGAATCAAATAATTCGAATTTCCGAATTATTCGAAATTCGACGAATAATTCGAAAAATTTCTAATAACTGAAATTTGTTTAAATAATTCACGAATTATGCGAAATCTTCACTAATTATCAAAATACGAATGGATTCTCTATTTTATACAATTGAGATTCCATAACATCGGGCATCAAAATATTCTACTCACCCATAATATCCTTTTTGATTAAAAATTAATTATCCGAAGAAGACAATTGCTCAATTTTATATTATATATTTATCTCAGATACTAACAAAAAATTTAGATACTAATAATACTATTATACTAGGAAGAGATCTTTGATTTTTCCAATTCATTTTACCTTTTATAGATTTTAATTTACTTTTGAAAAATATTTGTGATAAAAAAAAGAACTTAATTTAAGAGCCAAAATCTTGACTTAAGAACACCATCCGGGAAAAAATACTTTTCTTGAATCAAAACAAAAGATTAAAATTCTTGATCTAAGAAAAATATTTTAGAACAAGAATAGTTTTTAGCTCAAGAGTTGGGTATTTATTCACTTGGCTCCAAAAAATTATTTTAATAATTGCTTTATTTATGTAATTAAATTTTATGGTTTAAATAAAATGTATATTATTTTTCAAATTTACATAAACATCAAATCAAACATAACAAATCGTAAATTTAATATCCTCGAAAATTCGCGATTACTACAATAATTCGTAATGATTCGAAAAAAATCGAATGATTCGATTTTTTTAAATTATTTGGGAACTTTCGAATAATTCGAATTTACGAATTACTCGATTCGAGTTTCTAATCGAATACTGATATTCGATTCGATATGAATAATTTGTAAGTTCGAATTATTCGCACACCCCTAATTAAAACGCGTCGATGCCTCGCTCGCTGTTTGCCGGAAGCTTTAAAATAAAAAATGTTTATCCAACACTTACATATAATATCTACATAATTGATCAGATTTTAAGGATATAAAGTGTACTATAACAATGACAAGTAACAAATAATGGATGACGTTTTCAAATTATTTTCGATATTAAAAACGATTTATACGAAAGTGTTGGATAAAATTTTGTATTAGACACGTGAGTTATTACATATAAGTCACTTAAGAAAATTACCTCTCTCGCCCTTCGGGCTCGAGAGTTAAACTTTTCTTGCGTGACTTATATGTAATATAACTCACTTATCTAATAAATAACTATTATTGAGATACACTCTTTTTACTGTCAGTACTAGGTTAATATACAAGGTGTCTTAAAAACATGATTTTTTTATTGTTAAGGACGTTTCCACAAAAATCATTTACCTTTTTTAAAAACTTTGAATACACATAACTATAAGTGTCCTCTATACATAGGAATTTTTTAAGAGGCCTTGCGGGACTAATTTTGAGATAAAAGCTTTTATAATTTTCATATTTAACATGTAAGTCCTATCCTGACGGACGTTTTAGGGCACGTTTGATTAAATATCATTTTTAACTTTTGTTAGACTTTTCTCCAACAAAACTGAGAGAAATCAATAATTAAGGATATAACAAACGTTTCTCTTAAAAAAACACATATCAGCGGTACTTCGTATACGAGGTATCTCAAAAATGTGAATTTTGCTTAAGTAGGGAAGCACTATTGTTTTTTTAACTAAAAATGTTTATATATATTGTATTATGCTAGCTATTTTGTAAAAGATAGAAATGAAAAACGAAAGAACCGTTTTTCGTGCCCTAAAACGTCCGTCAGGATAGGACTTACATGTTAAATATGCAAATTTTTAAAGCCTATATCTCGAAATTTAGACCCGCAAGGCCTATTTAAAAAATAATCCAATGTATAGAGGACTCCTTTAAGTATGTGTATTTGAAGTTTAAAAAAATCCTAAGAAAAGTATTTTTTGGAAACGTCCTTAATTGCACTAAAAAACAGCAATATGTCAATTCTGGCTGGTTTTTAGGTTAAGCTGACAGCTGACTTACTTATTATTTTTACAATAAAAGGTAATTAATTACATGTTATTATATTATTATTTATTACCTTGACAGTGACAAAATTATTAAAAATAATTAAAACCAAAATATTATTTTCTTTCTTCACTTTTAATCGTTCATGAGTATATCAAACATACTGTTTATATCTCAAAACCAGAAATAATTGTCGTATAGTGTGTTATACATTTTGGATGTAGAATTTAATACAGCGTCAAATTGTGTTAAAATATATAGGGTGTTTTATTTAAAAACAACCGTCTTGACAATATAAATTATGTTTTTGAGACACCATGTATATTAACTGGTACTGTCAATAAAAAGAGTCTATCCAAAATAAACATTTCTTAATTTAGGTTTATTTTTGAATCTTGTACAGGTGCAAAGTTATTTCAGTGAATAGGGTTGGGACACCCTTTAAAGGCCAGTAAAGCAAGAACAAGGCTAGCACGATTAGTCATCGGATCCGAAATGTTTAAATGCCGGCATTTGCTTAGACCGTTTCCTTTCCACGCATTGTTAACGTTTCTGTTTGGCTGAACGTGTTTAACAACATAATAATAATAAAATTGTTTACATTTTTAACTGCATAAAATTTGACCTATTTTCCGGGTACCCTGTACATTGAGTCACTTAATATCGTATCTTCTCAGTATCTGTCACAAATTCGCTGAGCAGATTGCTCTTAACCTTTGACCTGAATAAGAGAAGCGTTTTTATTGTTACGACCTTTTTAATTTAAAACTATTTAGTTTTAGTCATGGGATGGCGTTTGTCATACTACTCCGAAGCTTTATTTTGTGTTGTTGAAATATTAGGCAGTACTCATCGTGTATACCCTATTGTTTTTTATACAGTTTGTATTCTCTTTGACAAAGCTTCAGCGTTAAAAAGATTAATAAGGAGTTTTTAAATTATTTTAAGTGATACAGTGACGGCTGTTTTTTAATGACTCTAAAAATCATACCAACCTACTATCTTGAACTTGAAATAGGTAGATAAATTTAAGACAGTTTAGCTTAACCACTTAATTAATTTCTTTACATGTCCAGGACAAAAACCAACGTCACTTAAAACAGAAAAAGATATTTTTCAATTACAATAATTTTCAGGTTTAATGAATACATTTACAAAAAAAAGAATCTTCTATTTTTAGTATTTATTTAAACTTGCGGAGAAATTAGTTAAAACGTGTGATTTTGGTAATAGGTGTATTTAGAGGGGAAGGGGGTTGTCGGACTGCAGCCCACAAGTTATACAATATATTTTTCTTATGGAAACCTAGGTATTTTCATATTACCCAAGGTATTGTATATAGTTTTTAAAAAATATATATTTTTTTTTAACAATTTGGATCTTGGACAGTATGGACTGTGTCCCTTGTCTTACACAACTAAAACAGGTCCCTTTAGTTTCTTGATAAATCCCCGAACCGTGTTTCTGACTGTACAGTTTCCTTTCTAACTCTGCAGTATTCTTTCTAACTTTGCAGTTTTCTTTCTAACTCTGCAGTTTCCTTTCTAACTCTGCAGTTTCCTTTCTAACTCTGCAGTTTCCTTTCTAACTCTGTAGTTTCTTTTCTAACTCTTAGGGTCACTGCACACTATAGCTCAGGTCACTCTTGGCTTACGCTCCATTTAAGCCGCGATAAAATATCCTTATATGCAATTTAAATATAATTGTTCACATTAGGCGCTCCACTTACGGGACGCTCTCGGTCCGCTCAGATTTGACCGCGGTCTTATTTCGCGGGCATATTTTAAACGAACCGTGAACGATCCTTTGTGTTTTTACCGGATTATTACGGATTAAAAGTCATTCAAAGATAAAGTGACCACGGACCACACGTCCTGATTTTGGCGGAACAGTTCCGCTTTTTGTCGCAGTGTCCCGCTTTTCGGCGCATCACGCCCGTTTTTCACAAATGTCGCGGAAGGTAGGACCTTTTTTCTCTTCAAATTATTACTGGAGAAAAAAAATTGTTCATCATTTTACTAAATCATTGTTTTCCATTGGAGCATCTCAGCGGTGGTGAGGACCTTTTTTTGCTCTTCAAAAAATTTGGGGAAAAATGATTTTTATTTAATGTTTTTCCCATTTCTCCCATTTTGTATGATTCCAAATGTGGTCACTTTATCAAAACATATAGTAATTATAGCTAAATCGGTATTTGAGATTTTTTTAATACATTTTTAATATTATTAATTGTACTATAGTCGTACTTAAACTAGATTGAGTGTAGGTTGGTTGTGTGCAAATAGTATACAAAATTCTTCGTGAGCGAACGGTGAGCAAACCGAGAAGTGAGCGCTTAGTGTGCAATAAACTGAATACTTTTTATTTAAAAAACAGTTTTTAGACAGTCTCTCAGTGTTATTTAAAAATAGTCTCAGCCAATGTTTCCTTTCCAAGTTCCTAAGTTATTAATGGATTTCGGCGCCACAAATTTTATCTGGTTTAATATCCTAACAATTGAAATTTGGTTTTATTAATTACCAGTAATAATTTATAAAATATTTATGGTTTTACAATATGTGTAGATTTGTAGATATTACCTATTTCTATACACGTAAAATATTCATTACTATTTTAAACGGTATATTAATGTAATGTTAGAAAATTATATTAAATTGATGTTTTTTTATTACTAAGTAGTCTACAGTAACAGTAAACCCAAGTTGTTAATAAATAAATAATTTTAATAATTAAGAATGGGATTTTTTCCAAGAAATTTGAAACCTCAACTGTAAACAAATTACAAGAAAAATGACTGAGTATTTTCTTTATAATTTTTCTATTTTTTTGTAGGTACAGCAAGAATACCACAATGGCAAGTAGAAGATTATGGAGATATACACCAGGAGATCGACAGTTCGTTAAATCTCGACTCGGATCTGTCACCTAGTCCTTATGCAAGGTATTTACATACAGTAACTTTCTTTATTTCCTCCTTCCTTTTTATTTTCTGAACGGATTAATTTAAAAAAATAAAATTTTGGGATATGAAATTGATGCATAAATACTATATTTTACAGTGAAATAGATGAAAATTTCAGGATGGCGGCTGGTCGTCATCATTTTAAAGCTCCTCGCCAGTACCTTATAACTCTAGAATATAAAGTCATTTCCTTCACCTAGTTCAAATTGGCGGTAGTCTGTAAAAATTATCTAAATAGCTGATGTGGATTGCCATATCTCCGAAACTAATAAAGTTAAATGTACTTAATGTGGCATTTTCTTAAAGCTTTTTACAGATCCTTTTAATGCTGATACTGGTGATAATATACAGGGAGGCACAAAAAGTATATATATTTTTTAATAAAGCATCCTATATATTATATTACCATTCAAAAGATCTTGATCTTGAAAGAGCTTTAAGAAAATACCATTATAAGTACATCTAACTTTATTACTTTCGGAAATATGGCCATCCTGGTCAGGTATTTAGGTAATTTTTAAAGTCCGCCATTTTGTAGCAGGTTAAGGTATTACCTTTATATTCTAGGGTTATAAAGTACTTTCAGGAGCTTTAAAATGATTTGCCACAAGACCCACATTTCATTTATTGTTTTTTCCAAGATGGCGTCCAGCTGCCATCTTGGAATTTCATCTGTCAATTATACCCTAATATATAGTATTTATTAGAATGGGACAAAAAACAAACAATAATTTTCTAACGGTACTGTAAAAATATTGTGTATGACGACGAAAGAAAAAGTATCCTTAAATTTTTAGCCCTTAATATTGACATTAAGAAGTACATCATTAAATATTTTTCAACAATTGTTGCATTTTTATACAAAATCTCGGAATCAGTCAATCTTAAACCTTCGACTAATTTATATTCTTATAGGAAATTAAATTCTCCACAAAGAAGTTATCTTAATACATTTTCATAGAACAAGCCGTTTTCTTGTAATCGCGCCTTAAACATTAATTTTTTTATTTTGACACTCTTAGATTCTGAAATTTTTCTAAACTAAACCATACATATCAATATCTTTATAAAACCAAAAAATATATGTATTTTCAAGAGAAATTTGATGCTCTACAGAAAAGGTCTCTTAACATTTTTCGATAAATTCATTCCTTTTAAAGTTATTTAATGTTGTAATTGAAATTAAAATTTATTTTAACATAGAATAACTTTAAAAGAATAAGAGACCTTTTAGTAGAGCATAAATTTTTCTAATAAAAATAATAAAATTGTTTCGTTTTATAAAGAAATAATATTTATGGTAGTTTAAAAAATCCAGAAATCTAAGTGACACAATAAAAAAATTATTAATGTTTAATGCGCGATTACAAGAAATCGGCTCGTTCTACGAGTATTCTTATTGAGGGAGCTTTTTGTCGATAATTTAATTATTTTTACGAATATGAATTGGTCGAAGGATCAAGATTGACTGATTCCGATATTTTGTATAAATGCAACAATTATTAAAAAAATCAATAATTTTAATAATGCACCTCTTAATGTTAATATGAGGGGCTGGAAAATTTCAAGGACATTTTTTTTTTTCGTGCTTCATGGACAATATTATTACAGCACCGTTAGAAAAAAAAAAAAAATGTTTGTTTTTTGGCCCAGTCTGGTATTTATGCATTAATATCATATCCCAAAGTTTAATTTCTTTAATTGATCCCTTCAAAAAATAAAATTGCGGGAGGAGACATTAAAGAAATGCACTGTATATATATTTATTTTTGATCTTTGGACAATCCACGAAGCCTAAAAGCCTAAATACTAACGTACCGCGGGTGTCTTAAGCGAGGTAAGAGGAAATTTGTTGACACGGGACTTAAATACTTAAAGATTTGGGGGAAGGATAGACCTCCGCGGGCAGCAGGTTCCACATTCTAGAAACTCTAGGGATAAAAGAACGAACAAAGTGGGAAGTTCGAGGTCTGTCCAGTTGGACCCTATAGAGATGCATACGCGCGGCACCACGAGTTTCTCTGTTGGGAACGGAAATAAGTATATCATGTCTAAGTATCAGTAAAAATCCCAAGACTATTAATTGTAGAGTGGCAAAACTAAGTAATATCAAGTGCCAAAATTAAAAATTCCCACAGATCAATGCACAAAAAATATAATGCTGGTTATACAGTGTGTTCAAAAAGTTCGGAAATGCTCAAATATCTCAAAGAATTTTGAACCAAACTGGACGAAATTCGGTACTCCAAGGTAACCATACCATACTCTGAATTTAGTGTTGATATCGGCGATGTTGCCAGATCTTTTGTTTCGCAGAAATCATTCAAACTTTTTAAATTGAAATGAAATACCTATTTTTGTTATTATTTTATTATTGGATTCCCACTGTTTTTGCTACACAGTGGTATAACAGCCCAATTTTTCTTTTTTAAGTATTATCAGAGAAAAATAATTTAGTAAAAATAATTGAGTGAGTTGCGTCTAGTTAAACATTAAAAAAACTAAAGTAGTAAGCTGTAACTATTTTTTTTTATTTATTTTGCGTTGTTAATTTATTTTATATTACGATAGATAGATAGGGGGTCTTTAAAAAATTTTAAGAGCGAATAAAGGCTCGATAAATGTAACTTTCTGGTTATACCAGTTTACGAATTTATGCTCAGGTACCTAATTACTTTATAACCGCAAGGTCAATGCTATTATAATATAGTAAATATTATAAAATTATTTACCTAAAGTTTGTGAATAATAAATTAAAATAAATGAGATTAGAAATTGATATTTTGTGACCTCTCTTTGTTTTAACGAAAAATTTAAAATGCTGATGCTGTTTAATATTTTGTGGTGTTTCTAAATTTAAGTTATTCACACGTGCAAAACAGAATAGTTTTTTATGGTACATACTTGGTGATATGCATTATTCCATATATATGATGAAATTTAATTTATTCAGGTACAACCTAGCATTATTTTTACAATTATCTACAGTTTAATATGTTTTTGTTTTTATTATCTCTCTTGGTGACTGTTGCATCATGTAACACGTTTTTGGCAAAATAAAAGTATGTCATCATCCAAAGACAGAAACAATCTGTTTATTCCTATTAAGCTAATTTATCTTACCGACTATCTTTTTGACTAGGTCACATCGCATTTTGGGAGAAAAAGCAATATTTAGTTTGTTTTTTAAAAGTTGCATTTTTAAAGTATACAGGGTGGTACCTAAGTAATGGCCCAAAATTTAACTATATAATTGCTACTTTAAAATATTGCGATTTAACTAAACTTACCCTAGTACAAAAGTTGATTTTAACTAAGATACAGGATGTCAAAGTTCAAAAAATATTGTCAAATTATTTCGATAATATTTAATACATTAATTAAACTCGGTATCTAGGGTGTTGTTCAGCTGAGCTATTCATATCAGATGTTCATTTTTGGGTGTTGACTTGAGAACGCCATCAACACAAGTTTGTATTCTTTAAAACGTCTCAACTTTTTGTGCTACTATGTATGTACCATTTAAGTTAACCAGTAAATTTTCCTATTAATATTATAATAGTTATTATGGCGAATATCTAGAAAACGGCTGCTCAAAAGAATTCTTACAAAGTATGTCTTTTTTGTGTAAAAGAATCAAAGAATTCAATATTTTACTTATGGGTGACGCCTTTTTGCAAAATTCCCTTTGGGGTTGGTACTATCAAAATTTGTAATTCTGATCAGGGCGTCTACGAACATGCGTATTTAAAAGCCATTGCAGAACACAATACGGGCTCACCGTGCTCTCTGTACACGGTCTTTAGCTAAGGACCCTACTCCGAACGGGAAACCCAGACAAGGCGTTGAAAAACTTTCCAAAAATGCGGATAGTTGTTAAACCATTTTTCCTAAATTTATTAATAATTTTAACAAGCAAATCGTTACAATTTTTAGTGAAACCATGCTGGCAATGAACAACATGACGGTCTTTAAGCAGGAAGCCCCATCGCCCACCATGAACGAAGTGGCCCAATTGCAGTTAGTTCGTCACAGTCGTCAGAGTCCAACCTCTACTCATCAGAGCCACTTGGTTAACCCTGTAAATAGCACCATGGAGGAGAACAGTCAGAATATGTTTAGTAACACCATAAACCAGTTGTTGAGTCAAACTGCTTTGGTTAATTTGCATAATGTTATTGACAGTAAGTATCTTCACACTTCAGCAACAGAAGTAGTTGGATGTTCAAAGTGGCTGACATGGTTTTTGAGATCCCTTCTGTACAGTGTGTCCTCTAATTAATGGTACACAGAAAAACCACAGATTCCTTTTGCCAAATATTAAGATTAAGCAAAATAGGCATATATCCAAGAGTTGTTAGTAAGGAAAATGCAAGGTGTTAAAGTAAAAAAATATTTCTAAATTACCTTAATCAAATTTGATTTGTTTTGAGTATTTTAATAAGACTTGGTATGTAGAAATTTTATGACAAGGGCCATTTAGATCTAATAATATTGACCACCCTTAATTAATCAATGAAATAATGTTTTCTTGTACTCATAGGCTGTTAATATACAAAGTATTAGAGAATGTATAAAAAAATTAGGGGCAGATTCTACATCAGAAAATATAACTAAAAGTTTCTATAAGCATGAGTCCTGAAATGCATAGTTTTTTAGATACAGGGTGTTAAACTTTTCTAAAAAAATGTTTGTATTGATATCTTAAATATACTTTATTTAATTTTAATGACATTTGGCAATGTTATTTCTAGCAGTAAGAGGCTAATTTAGACCTAACTTAATTAACAATTACTTAAAAGATTATTTCTGATTAAGAAATGTACAACACTGAGTTTTACAAAAGTTTTATATTTTATTTATATTAAGCAAATAAAAATACATTGTTTTGTTTATGCGAACTTTTTTGTATTTTGCTTAATTTTCGAAAAAATAAAATAAAATTTATTTGATTTCATATCTCTGGCCCACAAAAATCAGGGTCAAAATTTTAAAAACACTTCATTTGGAAAAATTTGTAATAGTTTAAATCTGTTGTTTTTGTTATGTACGTATTTACAAAATAATATTAAAAATAATATCCAAAAGAAAATTTTCCCTGTTTCTTGTGTAGTTTAGGGGTTTGCAATTAATGTGGATTTTATTTATTTTCTTATAAACTAAACAAGATAGGTAAAAACCTTGGGAGTTAGTATTGGTTAGTTCTGGTTAGTATAATATAAAATTTGCACAAAAGTCAGTGGCGTACATTCTTTTGTCAGAAATAATTGTTTATTTACCGCTTGAGACGCTACTAGACTGAATTAATTTAATCAAGTTAGGTCTAAATTTACCTCTCTCTGCTAGAAATAACACTGTCAAATTTCATTAAAAATGGATAAGGGTTATTTAAGATATTAGGAAAAAACGTTTTTTTTTTAATTTTAACACCCTTAAAAAACAATGCATTTTCGTACTCATGTTTATATGAACTTTTCTTTATATTTTCTGATGTAAAATCTACCCCTAAATTATCTTAATTCATTCTGTGACACTTTTTATATTACCAGCCTAAGAATAGGAGAAAAAAATTAATTCGAATGAGGGCAACCTCGCTTGCGGCTGACTGGGATCTGGCACCTTTTTTCCATACAACATGTCCTTTCCACTGAGAATTGGTTTACCTAAAAACATGTATCTGCAATTTGTCTACAAAAACTAATTACCTTAAATTTAATTAAAGGTAATTGGCCAAATTTTCTTAGGCAACTATGATGTAATATGTTCTAATACCATGCATCATTTTAAAAAATTGGTTAAGTCTTATGCGCTAGCTAAACTAGTTTTATATTTTTCTTAAACAATGTCTTAACTTTTTCGTGCTGCTTTGTATTTGTCATCTAAGTAAACTGCTATCCTATCTGTGCACACATAAAAAATACGTATACTGTAAGATTATGACTCTGAGCAACCAGCTTTCAAGATATTTGCTTCAAAGGTTTAGTGCAACCAAAAGTATATTATTATTTAAATAAGGAAATTGTAGTTATGGCTAATTGCCCGTTTTTAAAGGAACTTTTGTTGCACTAAAGGACGCGGTTGCTCAGGGCGATTCTTACATGTATATCTTTTTAAGTAGAAAACAGAGATAAGTTTACTCACACCAAACCCCCAGATACCAAGTTTCATTGAAATATTCAAAGCAAATCAGAAGTTATCGAAATAAATTATTATATTTTTTTTTTACTTTGCCACCTTGTATTTTATTATCAATATTTGGATATAGATATGTTTGGTTATTTCTTAAAATTTGCATAATCTGTGGCATTTCTGTTTACCATTAATTAGCGGACACCCTGTAGGAAAAGTGTGGGCCAAAAACCAAGGATAAAAAATACTTCTTTTCTTATAGAATTTAATGTTTCATAAAAATAATAAGAACCTGCCTGTTAGAAACTATCAATCTGCTAAATTTTAGCAAATTCGAGAGATTTTTCCACTGTTTTTGTGCCTAGTTCTTTAATACCGACTTTTTCTACAATGTTTCTCTACTACCAAACGTCTTAAAGGTTATGATTGAAGCTATCAATTAACATATTTTAGGATTATTTAAAAAACTCGTCTGAAACAAAAATAAAGCTTTTATTATTGACAATTCCTAACAAACCGAAATACGTCTATTATCCGATTTTTTTTTTGTAGATAATAATTTGTCTACATCTCCTCACTCCCAAGACAGCTATGCAGTGTCTTCCACTAATTATAATTTAAGCGATGATTGCCGGTTCCAGTATGTATTAGCTGCAGCCACTAGTATCGCTACAAAACAGAATAGAGGATACTTTGACATATTTAAATCAAGGGCAAAGCTACGAAATTAAGCTGAAGAAACTCGGTGACTTGTCTATGTACAGAGGCAAACTACTAAAGGTAAATATAGAAAATCCGTTTCACAAAGTGATTGTTTAAATAGGAAAGTTAGCTTTATAACCTTAATCACAGAGAAATTAGTCACCGAAAATCCCCACTCAACCTACACTTTTTAAAAAACTCCCCTGTGGCGCCTATTTTTTTCATGACGCCCCTAGGCTGTAGCCTTGTTAGCCTAATGGATAATACGGCCCTGTTTTTACTGCTTAACAGTTATAAAAATATATGTTTGTGGAAATGTTAACAAAAATGTTCTCAGTGTTTATTTTCTTTATCCTACCCCGAAGAGAAAAAAATAATATCTAAAATAACGTGCTAGATGCAGGTTAAAACTAAAAGAGATAGAACAATTCTGATTGTGCAATCAAGATTTTAATTTTTGAAACAAATTTAGTGGTGAAAGTAAATCGTGGCTAACTTAATTCGTTTTGGAGATACAGAGTGTTTTTCAAATTTTGTCAATTTGGTCAGGCACTTACAACTCGCTTCATATTACAGATAGAAAAAAAAATGTAAATAGAATAGTTTTAGAAATTTTTATGTAGAATTCAGTTGCATACTATACTTTTATCCATCGACTTTTGTTTTAAAGTTATAACACAAATTTGTTTTATTTTATTGGAACAGCCTGAATATTTGATTAGCAATGGAAAGGTCTTCTTAGAAGCCCTAAAAATACCACATTTGATATATTTAATTCGTAATAGTTTCTGAAATATAGCCCTCGTCAGGAGATTGATAATAAAATGGCATTGTTTAAATAAAACACTCTGTAAATTTTATCAGCGGTAAAAGACATTTTAAAGATCTTTAAGAATTTACCACATTTAAAATGATGTCCTTCAACAGTTTCGGAACTATGAACTTCCAAATCTTTGTGTGTATAGCTACTATTTTTTAGATTATATGGTCATATTTCCAAAATTATAAGAGGTAAATATATCAGATGTGGTATTTTCTTAAATATCTTTAGAATATGTTTGCAACTGTAATATAATATACAGGGTGTTTCGTTAAAAAATGCCAATAATGACAATATTTCCGAAACTATTAAAAAAATAATGTATCAAATGTGGTATTTCTTATAGATATTAAGGAGACCTTTTAACTGATAATAAAATATACAGGAAACTTTATGCTATTACTTAAAAATAAAAGTCAATGGAAAAAATATAAGCACGCCACTGAATTTTACATAAAAATCCCTAAAACTTTTTTATTTACATATTTTTTCTATCTCTAATATTAAGCGAGTTACAAGTGCCTGGACAAATTGACAAAATTTTGAAAACACTCTGTATCTTCAAACCGAATTAGGTTAGCCATGATTTACTTTCATTACAAAATTTGTTTCATAAATCAAAATCGAGATTGTGCAATCGGATTTGTTCTATTTCTTATACTGCTTTTACGTGCGAGAAAGTATCACTTTGCGCACTTCTCAGGAATTAAATATTTTAACTGTCATTTCTTTTCAGTCCGTTGTACGTATTTGCTTCCATGAGAGACGTCTCCAATATATGGAAAAGAACAGATGGAAGCATGGCAAAAAGCCAGGACCAGGGGATCGAATACTTGAGGTCGATATACCTCTTTCTTATGGGGCTTTCGATATATCTCAGCCTCCCAAGTGCTTTAAATGTATTTAGTTTTGTTTGGGATCCTACCAAGGAAGTTGAGTCTACATTAGGGTATGTAACTATTTCAAGAAAGTTTAAAATAGGACGAAAGCAAAAAATCAAATCGGTTCGAAAATACAGGGTGTCCAATAATTAATGGAACACAAAGAAACCACAGATACGCTATGCGAAAATATTATGATTTAACCAATTATACCTATGTTCAAAAGTTGATAATAGGGAAGTATAAGTGTGTCAAAGTAAAAAAATATTTTTATAATTTATTTCCTTTATCTAGGGCGTTTTTAATATAAAAAATTCATATCTGATGTTAATTCTTATGTTTTAATTGAAGTCAAATTTTCTTCGCTAACTGTATTTGTTTCACTGGTTCAAACCGTATTCGAAAATGATAAATATAAATATGAGAATCAGAGAAAATATGTACTTTTTTGTTTTTGCACCAACATAAGCGTTTTCTGCCATTTGCCATGTGCAGCGACGTAAGAGTTTACGAAAAACGACGAAGAGCAATGCTTTTAATGAGTACGATGCCTACGCGCCCGCCCAACAAAAGATAACTATATTGTTTTTTTAAACCATTGTCCGGGATGTATTTAAACACGGTTCAATATCTGCACGACGCACATTCCCGTCACCGTTTAAGAAGAAAATGCGCTAATGTTTTTAAAACTGTTTGAACCATATTAACAACCCAAGAAATGGCTTCTTTAAGGGCTCCACCTACTAGACTCACTGCAAATAACCTCAATTATACGGGACGGCTTTTTTAATTGGAGTCTTCACTGTATTATCAAGAGGGAAATTACTGACAAGTGCATCAAAATTATCGATAATTTTGCTTGAAAGCATATTGTCTTAAGTCCTCCTTCGGAGTCGGGCTCTTTGCCAAAATATGAAAATGAAGTCTAGTAGTTTTTAAAAGGCAATACACTTGAAAGCTATTATCATTCCGTACTCTGTAACGCAATAGAAAAGAAATTTCCTCTCTATGCAATGTAAATCATATGGACATTTCGGAAATGTCTTTTCTATTGCGTTACAGAGTACAGGGGCTCTGATTATGATACACGAGTGTAATTTAGGAGAAAATTACTCGAAGAAAGTGAAACTATTAAATGAAGGAACAATAATTTTGTGATGCCATATTGACATATTAAATAAACAAAGCTGTTGTTAGGATGTGGTTGTCAAATTCAACAATTAAAAACATGGCAGTGCAGTTTTCGATTTCTTCTATGCAATTCTCGCTGTATTCAAGCGGATAATTATTGTCTAGTAGGCAAATGGGTGAGTGTAATTTTCGTTTAAATTATTTAGTGCAAACCAAAAATATATGGGTATACATTAAATCGTTAGTGTATATTGGGGCTGGTTATAGGTAATAGGTTGCAATTTAAAATATTTTTTGGTTGTCCCAAACAACTCAAACCCAAATATTTCGAAAAACGGTTCTTTAAAGTGATTTATACAGAAGTATACCTTTTTGTGTAAAAAAATAAACAAACTTTCCACGAATGGGGTTTACAAAAGGACAAAGGGACTAAAATTTTATTCTTCGGAAAAAATCATTATTCATAAAAAAAAAAAATTGTGAAAAAAACATGATTCACTAAGAGAAAATGTTGATTTTGTATACAGGGTACGCAAAACTTGAAAAACATGATTTTTCTACAAGAGCCGAAACTACAATTATTTTTTATTTTTAAGCAAAGATTTAAAAATTTACTAAGAATAGCACTTTGAATGACTATTATTGTTACAGAGGGTATTAAAAGTTTTATGAAATTAATATTGAAATTATCAAAAATTTAATTATTTTAAATTTTTATAGTCCCTGTATACAAAAACAACATTTTCTGTGTGTGAATCATTTTTTACAAAATTTTTTATGAAGAATGACCTTTTTTATACATTTTTGGTTTTTTGGTCCATTTGTCCTCTTGTAAACCCAATCCGTGGACAGTCTGAAGAATAGTTTCTGTTTTACTAAAATGGTACATACAGGGAGCACAAAAAAGCTGGGATGTTTTAAAGAAATTTAAAGTAGTGTAGGTGGTACCCTCTAGTTAACACATAAATATTATTATCAAATCTGAATTTTCCATATCGGAAAACCCCTTTGACACTCTCCATCCATATTATTAACTTTTGATAATAAGTATATTTGGTGAAAGCCTAATAATTTGGCATATGGAATCCAATTTCATTCTAATAATTAGTTGACGTCCTGTTCCAATAACTTCTCCAAAAATATAACAATTTTAAAAAATCGAAAATAAAAAAATGTCTGATGAAATGACATACCTATCTGTTCAAAATATTATGACATTGCATCAAATTGTTCTCTGGTTTAATAAAATTTAAATAATTTATTATAGTCTCCAAGCTTGTTAACCCTTTGAGTAACGTTGGGCCTGTAAGGCTAGAAATTTGTATAGTGATGCATAGGATGCTAAGTACGACAATCATCACTTGCAGCATCAACCTGCACATCACCCTGCATATTTTTGAAAGTAAAATAATATAAAAATTCTGAAGCTGTAAGCTTGAAATTTTTATAGATTTAGTTCATTCATAGTAAGTTTTGAAAAAAATTGACAGGCGTTTTCGATGAGCACAAGTAGCTGCCTGGCGAACTGAAAGGTGTGGCTGATTTGGATGGCCATATTTCTAAAACTAATAAATGTAAGTTAATTGTACCTAATGCGGTGTTTTCTTAAAGCACTTTTAATTTTAATGATCTTTTTATGGGTTATACTGGTGATAATATACAGGGTGGAAAAAAGGTTTTTTTTTAAATCAGGCACCCAGTATACTATATTACCATTTAAAAGATCTTAAAACGAGTTTTACGAAATTACCACGATAGGTACATCTAACTTTATTAGTTTTGGAAATATGGCCATCCAAATTAGCCACACCTTTCAGTTCGCCTGGCAGGTTCTTGTGTCATCGAAAACGCCTGTCAATTTTTTTTTCAAGCTCTTATTATGAATAAACTTAATCCTAGAAAAATTTCAAGCTTACAGCTTTAAGTTTTTTTTAACTTTCAAAAATATACAGGATGATGATGTACAGGGCTGATGCTTGCCAGGTGATGATTGTCGTACTTAGCATGCTATGACCCATCACTATACAAATTTCTAGCCTTACAGGCCCAACGTTATTCGAAGGGTTCACTAGCTCTCCTACTATTATGGTATTAACAAAAATGTTGATGTATAATATTTTTTAGGTTAATTGTATTAGTACAGAATTTACTCCCAAGAAGCACGGTGGTGAAAAAGGAGTTCCATTTCGTATTCAAGTAGAAACATATCAAAATGGCGACACAATGACCGCAAATAAACGTCTGCATGCTGCGGCATGTCAGATCAAAGTTTTCAAATTGAAAGGTGCAGACAGAAAACACAAGCAAGATAGAGAGAAAATAATGAAAAGACCAATTACCGAACAAGAAAAGTATCAGCCAAGTTATGAGTGTACTGTTTTAAATGATGTAAGTATGATCTAAACAATCAGTTAATATACAGGGTTTTCATTTATATTTTGCCACCTACTTTTTACTATAACCAAAGATAGAAAAAAACGTCCTGTGTAATTTTTTTTACTTTTTATTTATTATCTACTAAGCATAAAGAAAAGAAACAAATAAACATCAAAAATTCAAAGAAACAAAGGAACATCAAAAACTCAACAAAATGAAGCGATAAACTTTTTTAAATGGGACACCCTGTATATTATGTCACCATTAATAAAGTTAAAAAGCTTTACAAAAATGTCACATTTGACATACCTATCTTTAATAATTTCCGACAGTTTCGGTGTCGGCCAATTTCGGCTGAAACCGAAACTGATTTTGTTGTCGTGCGCCCACTTGGCCAGGCGAAATACAAGATTGCAAAAAAATTGCCTTACATCAAACTATTGGTATCCATCCAAGTTATGGAATGAATGGTGTGTAAATGGGAAGGAGTAAGGGTCAAGGTACAATAAGCCTTCAGGCTGCAGTGCACCACCTAGGGGGACGGTCGTCGGACCTGGGTGGGATGACCCCGATAGGGCAAAAGAAAAAAAACAACAAAACTATTGGTATACTTTTGTTAAATGTATTATAATGATGTAAGAAAAACAATTCCTGACCAAAACCATCCGTTAGGGGTGACGTGGTTTTTAAGGGTAAAAATGCTTTTTTGCAATTACAAGCTAAACAATAAATCCTGTTAAAAAGTCAAATGTAAAAGTTGTTGACACTAAAAAACCTGGAACCTATGTAATACATATTTTTACCCTAACCTCAAAATTTTCGAGAAAAGTGGAAAACCTATTTTTTCGGTTTTTAATTTTTATCTTTTACAAAAATAATTCGATTAAGCTCAAATTTGGAGCAAATATAATTTATACTATTCTAAATATACTGTATTTTGTTCTCAATAAATCGCCAGCCGTTTTTATGAAAACTTACTTTAAAAAAGCAATTGAGAATTTTTAACCGCCATTTCTGTCAACTTTTAATAAATACGATAAAAGATGTATACCTTATTTGAAAAAAATAAAAAATAAAACAAAATATTAACATTTTTCATTTTACATTGTGTTACTTTCATATATGTATAATATTTTTCAGTGTGTCCCAGGATGGGTTTTACAAGTGAACAAATACAACATTTTTAAATTTAATAAAATTTTAAATTTAATAAATTAAAAATAATGGTAAAATTAATTAATTCACAAATTCTTAAGTACTTAGAAAAACATAAAATTTTGCATGACAGGCAGTATGGATTTCGCCACAAAAGATCTACAGCAGATCTTCTTTCCTTCGTATCACACTGTTGGAATAAGTCTTTTGAGTTTCTAAGTGTGTCCTAGATCGTTGCTCTTGATATATCCAAAGCTTTTGACCAGGTCTGGCATGCCGCATTTCTCAATAAACTTCCCTCCTATGGTCTTTCAACTAAACTCTGTACTTGGCTCTCTAGTTATCTATCTGATCGACGTATATCAGTTATTGTGGACGGCCATTCTTCAAGCTTTCACCAAGTAAATGCTGGAGTCCCTCAGGGCTCAGTTCTAGCACCAACACTGTTTCTTCTTCACATCAACGACCTTCTATCGTCCACAACTAATTCCATTCATAGTTTCGCCGACGATAGTACCCTTCACTCCAGTTTTCAGGTTCCTAAACCCATCACTAAACCTGACTTGGAAAATAAACGCAGAGCGATGCAGATATCTCTTTCGCAGGATCTTAATTTAATATTGGATTGGGGCACCAAAAATCTCGTCCATTTTAATGCATCCAAAACACAGTCATGTTCCTTGTCGCGAAAAGAGTCATCAAATACTCATCCTCTACTTATGAGCGGCCAAGTTTTACAGAGCAAAGACACCTTCAATCTCTTGGGTGTCACATTTGAAAGTAACCTTAACTGGCATAAACACATTGTATCTATAGCCACGGCAGCTTCAAAAAAGCTTGGATTTCTCTTTCGAGTCAAAAAGTATTTTTCGCTTCTAATTTATACACTTTATATGTGTCCCAAATCCGACCTCCCTTGGAATATTGTTCTCATATCTGGGGCATGGCGTCCCCCACAACCCTAAGCATTCTTGATTCTATTCAAAGAAGAGCTATTCGTCTCATTAATGATCCTTCACTTACAGAAAGGCTTCCCTCTCTTGCCCATCGCCGGGCTGTGGGGGACTTATCGCTTTTTTTAGGTACTTCCATGGCTTCTGCTCTGAAGAATTGTCCAGTATAGTTCCTCCACTCACGGTTCCCAATAGAGAAACTCGTGGTTCCGCGCGTATGCATCCCTATACGGTCCAACTGGACAGGCCCCGAACTTCTCACTTTGTTCGTTCTTTTATCCCTAGAGTTTCTAGATTGTGGAACCTGCTTCCCGCGGAGGTCTTTCCTTCCCCAAATCTTCAATTATTTAAGTCCCGTGTCAACAAACCCCTTTTACCTCGCTTAAGACAGCCACGGTACGTTAGTATTTAGGCTTTAGCCTTCGTGGTTTGTCCAAAGATAAAAAAAAGTTTAATTCGGCATTTTGGGAAAACTGGTCGCATGGTCCAAAACAAAGAAATATAAAATTTTGCTCTTATTGGTAATATACAGAGCAAATTATGACTAAAATTATGGATAATGACCTAGTTTAAAGTACTTTTATTTTTACAAATTTACATGTTATGCAATTAAATACTCGCCACGGCGAAGAAAATTTCACCCAAGTCTTAAAAATATTTTAATTTTATTTTAAATTTCCTCTTAGAGCCTACTAATTAATTTTTTATTTAAACTGTAAAAATGCTAACAAGTTTTCTGACAACTTTATTGCTTTAACTTTAAATTTAAACATACAATTTAATTCTCTACAACAATTTTGTTCTATTTTAGTCATAACTCCAGCCTGTATAATACCAATCGGAGTAAAATCTTGTATTTCTTAGTTTTGGACCATGCGACCAGTTTTCCTAAATGCTGATTTAAAATTTAAAAATGCTTGTTCTATTTTTCCTCTGTAACACCCATCCTGGGACACACTGTATACCTGTAATCCAACTTTCACTTTAAAATGTGTTCTAAACTTTTCCAAATATTCAAAATTTTTCAAAATTACAATTTTAAATAAATAATATTAATTTTTGACAGTAACACAATGTATGAGTATAATGGAAAATGTCAAAAATTTTTTGTTTTGTATTTTTATTTTTTTTTATTATTAATTGAGGAAGTATATTTTTCTTAAAATTTAGCTCAAGTCGAACTATTTTTGTAAAAATTAGAATTAAACATCTGAAAAATTCAGTACGTTTAGAGGTATAAAGTATAGTTAATTAGCTATTAACATTAAGTAAGAAGTTTTTTTAATGTCGAGAAAACTTTTACAATTAACTTTTTTGAATAGGATTTATTTTTTAGCTTGAATTGCAAAGAAATATTTTACCCTTAAAACCACCCTCCGTTCACCCCCAAACGCATTATTTTGGTCCAGAAGTTTTCTCTTACATAGTTATGATGGCACTACAAAACTATACCATTAGTTTGGTTGTAAGGATTTTTTATGACCATTTCACTGCTTTTCCGCCTGAGCTTACACCCTAACTTCAAATTTAAAAATGATAAAATGGATTAGTTTTAAAAGCGAAGCCTTTTTTTTTTACTCATTTTATTATTTTAAGGTATTATTAATGTAAAACGTTAATAAAATGACTAAATGGAATAGTTTTCAAAAGCAAGGACTTTTTTTTGAACCCTCATCAAAAAATGGAGAAATGTGACTCTTAATTTCTCCTATTACTGAAAACAATATTGGGTATTGGCTTAACATAATTCGAACATACATCTTATCAATTGTTAACGTACATTTTTTTTAATTTTAGCTTTCCAAACGATGCAGTCCTGCAAACACCTCCTCTTCCAACAGTTGCATATACTCCCGAAAGGTAAGAATTTTTTGCAATGTATGTAGTTTGTAAGGTATTAGCTCTAATAATAATAATAATAACTGCTGAGGCGTTGAGAACCAGACCACAAGTAAAAACTGCTTTAACCCGCATTTTCAATGGCATAAACCGATTTATCAGGGCTCAAGTCGACTTCAAATGAGTAACTTTTCATCTTTTAATAATTAGTCCATACTGGCCCTAATAAGTAAGTTTTATGCTATTGGAAATACGGTTTAACACACTTTTTTCAGTTTTAAAATGGTCCGAATTTTTTCTCAACACACTGAATTGGTAAAGTATAATGCCGTAGGATAGAGAATACTAGGCTGAAAAATATACCTACAGCTTGAAACTAGATACAGGGTGTTTAGTAACTTAACCAACAAACTTTAAGGGGTGATAAATGAAAATTGGAAAAAATCTTTTGTATGTATGTCCTAAATGTGTTTCTTTGAACCACTGGGTGTTTAAAATTAAATATATATATATATATATATATATATATATATATATATATATATATATATATATATATATATATATATATACCAATCCAGATATTTTTAAAAACTTTTGGGGACGCTACTTTGCATCAGAAAACATTATTTGGGATACAAAAAAATATCAGTGTCGTCCATGAGGAGTTTAAGGAATATATTTTAGCAAAAATAATATGCCACTACTTCTTTTTCTAAATTAAAATATGTTTTAAAAATTTCTACTTAGTTTGAACAAATTTTATTTACGTACTTTTTATTTGATGTAGGGTTTTTACGTAAATAAATAAAAACCATTTCTTGGCATGGTCCACTGATATCGATGGATTGCCAATATTAGAACCTGCGCGAAACAAACAAAAGTTACATTTCATGGGCGAAAAACCGGTTTGTGCGCAAGCCAGTAGAGGGTGTAAACGCACCCGGCTCCAAACAAACTATCCACATTATAGGAAAGTGAATTTATCGACGGCTGGTTTTCTGTTCGTAAGTACGGTAGCCACGCCGAGCGTCAAGGTCAGACCGTTAATGGTGGGTACGGGGTGCCGGTGTTTGTATTTTCTTGTCACGGCTTTTAAGTGCGCATGTTCGTCTACCCACTGCGCGAGGTCAAAATCCGAAAAATGCTTTATGCCACTACGGATCTAAATGTAGGTTATCTATGGTATGGCCATTTTGTATCACTTTCTGCAGTATAAAATTGCCTTTGATTATTTGGTTGTTTTTTAATAAAATATTTACGTTAAACCCCTTATCGACGAAACTAGTCATTTTTTATGTATTCTGATGCATAGGCGTCTCCCAATTTTTAAAAAAATATCTGATAGTACTAAAAGGTAATATAAAAACAATATTTTATCAAAAACCAAGACGTTTAGTGCGTGCTATGTTCATATGGAACTTGTTCGCTAATTTTCATTGTAGAATTAATTGGCATATTAGAAAATAATGAAAGAGCTTACCCTATCAATGTCTTCAAAATAGTCGAATACAATTGTTTGTAAAATCAATAGGTGAGCCAATATTTGAAAGTATCAGAATTTATTTTGGGTTTCCTATAGATCAATCTGGCGATGTACAACCGATATATTATTTATTTTTAGTTTCTGTGTAATATTCTAAATAATGTCTAATACCTAAACCTAACTGTTTTGATTTATTTTAAAATTTATGTCAAAAAGGCAGGCCAATACATAAACATCTTTCTTAAAAAAAAGCCTTTAATAAGAATGTGGATGGGTTCTATGAAGAGAAAGAACTTTTCAGGGGACCGTATTAGTATGTTCAAACATTAATAAAAACAGAGTGGTCAGAAATAAACGTTATAAGTTATATTAACAAAAACCTTAAAAGTCAGTGTTTTCAAATGGAAATACTCCGTTTTGTTACTTTATCCTATTTAGCATTAGAAATAAAGGTAAGTGAAAACAAGTCCAAAATCTAAAAAGCAACCATCAGATGTCAAATAATTGTGTTAGTTATCTACCGGGTTTGGCTGAAATTTAAATTTTGCTAAGAGTATACTACCTGTATTTTGAATAAGATAAAAATTGTTATAAAGAAAGATGTTACGAATTAAAAATTACTTCTAAATATGCAATTTTATTTATTTACAGGAAAACAAATTTTGATTTTTTTCTGCGATAATGGTGAAAATTTAGATTTGTACATTGCTCCAATATATTTTATGATTATAATTAAAAGTCGTAGGACAGTTTTAAATAAACTTTTAATTTAGTGTTATTTAAACAAGAAGAATGTAAAGGCATGTACAAACTTAAATTTTCTCGATTTTCAGTTAGTCATTTTTAATTCTATACATCTTTCTTTACAACAATTTGCGATATAAGCAAAAATAGAGGTACTTTAATCTTAAGCAAAAATTGCATTTTTGGCCAACCTCAGTAGATGACTGACACAATTTGATATCTGACGATTGCATTTTTAGGTTATGGACCAAAAATTTTCCCATATGACGCCAACTTACGTAGACACACTGTACAGGGTGGGCCAAATTCGACTCTTTTGATAGGAAACTCATGTTTCTGTATGTTTTACAAAAAAACTGACCCCCATTTGCGGAGGCTCAAATTTAAGCCAAATTTACTAGTGAAAACCGCAATTCTTTATCTTGCGTCGTTTACTCGCTACAGAGTGTTTCCTAATTTCTTGCGTTTTCTTTAATCCTTTATAACTTTTTTATCTAATATTTTTAATTTTGTAGAAACATGTCTACAGCAACTTTTATGCAGATTGCAGATGTGATTTTAGTTTTTTTCTAGGATTGTGCATTTTTGATTTATTTATTTATTTTTGGAAATTTTAAATGAAAGGTATATTTTTACTATTAAATGGTAAAAAAACCTTTTCAAAAATGTGTCACACTTTATTTTCTTCAGCCGTTCTGAGATATTGCATATTTTGTCATTTATGACTGAAATTGGTTAGATAGTAGAGCCATGAAAAAAGTAATAATGTTTTACTTTAAACAATCTTGTTATAACTTTTGTTGTTTATGGACTACAATGACGGGAAACCATTTTTATTAATAATTTAATAACGCAAATAAGGGTAAAATTATCCTATTTTATAAGTATTTTAAATTATTTTGTTAATATCTGCCTAGAAACATTTTGATCAGGTTTTCATACATAATATATTATGAAAAAACAACAACATTTTTTTGTATACAGGTAAGTAAAAGATGGCTATGAAAACAAAGCACAAGCAAATTTTAACCCTTTTAGCTAAAAGCTGGCATTTGTTTTCCATGGTTATCTTTAATTTACAAAATATAAAAAATAATGGTTTTTGTTACATTAAATAATAACGGTTTAATAAAACCTGATTAAAGTTTCTAGAGGCAATATATTAACAAAATAATTTAAAAATACCAAAAACAGGATTATTTTTTACCGCTATTTGCGTTAATAAATTATTAATAAAAATCGTGTTCCGTCATTGCAGTCAATAAAAACAAAAGTTATAACAAGATTGTTTAAAGTAAAACCTAATTACTTTTTCATGGCCTACTATCTAACCAATATCAGTCATAAATGACAAAATATGCAATATCTCAGAAAAGGCTGAAGAAATATAAAAGTGTAACACGTTTTTAAAACGGTTATTTTTAACTTTTAATAGTGAAAAATATACAGGGTGTTCCATTTAAAATTTCCAAAAATAAATAAATAAGTCAAAAAATGTGCCACCCTAGAAAAAAAACTAAAATCATATCTGCAATCTGCATATAAAGTTACTGCAGAAATGTTCTACCAAGAATTAAAAAATATTTAAAAAAGTTATTAAGGATAAAAGAAAACACAAGAAATTAAACACGCTGTAGCGAGTAAACGACGCAAGATGGAGGCGGTTTTCACTAGTAAATTTGAGCATCGCATAATGAGGGTCAGTTTTTTGTAAAACATACAGAATTTGGCCACCCTCTCAGGTTGGGTTTTTGATTGGGATTATAGTTTATAGGCTAAACGATAAGATATACATATAAAAAAGCAACTGATACATGTTTCAGTTATCTTTTTTAGTGTTTAGTTTAATGGCGCAAACAGATCCACGCTAGCAGATCGGTTTAGAAGTTGCAGGGTGGTTCTTAAAATTCGTCTTTATTATTACGTCTTATTACTCGGACATTTATGAAGATTGAAAGAAACTTTAAATATAAAGGTTAAATCAGTGGCTTACTTGAAATAAATATAGATATTTTTAAATTTTTGGAGATATTACCAAAAGTTGCGTTTTTCTAAATGGGACACCACTCTAGTATGTCAAAGAATTACCACTTTTTTTCCGGGTGCAACGACATGTAGCGTAGTCTACTTATATTCTGCTCCATATGGAAAACTTTTATTCTTCTTTATTTTATAAAAAAATCAATTTTTGCCGTGGTATACGAGGTATACAGGATGTTTTTCTAATAAATGTCAATATTAAAGGAGGTGATTTTTGGGTTTATTTTAAGAAGAAAACTTTATATGAAGGTATGTCCTAAACGTCTTAACTTTTGAGATACAGGGTGTTAAAATTTTCAAAAAACCAAAAAATTTCGAAAACACTTATTTTAGTAAAAACTGGTATACTGGATATAAACCTTATTTAAATAGGTATTTATTATTTTTGTTACATAATTGCTAATTAAAAATTATAAAACCTAATTTTTAAAAAAAAAGATCCCGCAATGCTTCTTTATGGTCTAAAAATATGCAATTAAGTGATTTTTTTTTCTCTTAAACTAAACAAGATACGGAAAAAATTAAGAAACATAAAAGCAGTATTTTTATTTGCTTAATCTAAAGAAAGCACAAAAATTTTACACACATTTACACAGTCAGTGGCGTACCGGTTTTTTGTTGGAAATATTTCTTCAGTTGCCTCTCGAGACGCCACTGGACTTACTAAATGTAATTAAGTTAGTGATAAATTACCCCCTTAATGTCATTAATAATATTGCCAAATTAAAACAAAATTGGGTAAAGAATAGTTAGGATATTTAAAAAAAAGATAAGTTTTTTGGAAATTTTAACACTCTGTATCTCAAAAGTTAAGACGTTTAGGACATACCTTCATATGAAGTTTTCTTTTTAAAATAAACCCCAAACCATCTCCTTCAATATTGACATTCAATTAGAAAACACCCTGTATAAAAAAATTAAATTTGGCCCAAGGAAAGTACATTTATTTTTATAATATCGAAAATTTTATAGAAGATCTTTAGGATTAAAAATAGCTTTAAAATATGCAAATTGATTTAATTAAAAAAAAAAACTTTTGATAGTTCTTAACCTTTCTTTACATTACATTTCGAAAAAGGTATGCACTAATGTGCAAACTTAAATTTTACCGTTAAGGTTTAAAAATATTTAGGAAAAGTTGTTTTTAAGAATGAACAAGTTTCATATTTAAAGGTTATTTTAATTTTAAACATTCTTTCTTTTAAAAATTTTCGATATAAAAAAATAAAGGTACTTTCCTCTTAAGCAAAGTTCATATTTTTGACTTTGACATACCTCGTATATCACTGCAAAAAAATTAATATCTGATAATTCCATTTTGGATTTTATAATATGCAAGAACTGTTTGTAAGGAATAACTTTTTAGTAAAATTAATAAAAAGTTTTCCGTATGCTGCAACAAAGTAGTATAACAATTAATATTTTCTTTGTTCTAAATAATCAAAAATAACAAATAATTTAAAAAATAGTTGGCTATGGATTAAATCAATGTTTATTTAATTTTAGTGGCCTTAAGAGAAACACTTGGGTGAAGGAAATTTTTGAAATTGTTGTTGATTTTTGGATTCTGGGAGGATATAAAAAAATTCAAGTTTCATAAGCTCATCTTCTGTTTGTATTTTTCTTAGTTTTGATCAAATTTTATCGACTAATGCCAATCTGAAAATTTCGCATAAAAAAATTGTTCTGTGAAAAAAATTTCTACTGGCTAGTATTTTAAAAAAATATAAATAGATTCTTAAAATTTGAATTTTTTTGATGAAATTTGATTAAATTCACAAAAAAATCAAAAAAGGGATTCAATTTCGAAACTTGGATTTTTCTGCGGGAGGGGTTATTCAAAAATCGACTTATTTTTCCATTTTTCAAAGTAAAAGTTTTCTTTACCAAAGTGTTCATTTTAGGGCCACTACCATCTGGTATAAATTCTGGTATGGGTCCTATGTCCCAGTTTTAGATATAGTAATTTTAAATAATATCTACGTCAGTGTTTTAAAAAATAGAAAGATGTTTTGTGGTTTACCACAAATTTAAAAAGTGCACTTAACTGAATAACTGGTTTCTAAAAAAAGAAAATGAAAAAAAAAAAACGATTCAATTGGAAGGGAGGTTTAAGCTTTTTTTTCAGCACATTCTTCCATTTCTCCGAAAAATGTCATGTCACAAGTCACAAGAAATAATATAAAATAATACAAATATTATGTACAGTTTTTTGTATGAATGTTTGGGCAATACTGATCAAAAGGGCGCAACATTTACTCTTTGCTTCAATTACAAAATTGACCTAATACCTATGGCACTGATTATGTAGTTCCTGAATACACTATGTTTATATTTTTAATCAGATACATATTTATTCGCTGATGGTTAAAAATAGACTCCGTGGGCTATTATTAGCAAACCTATTTGTTTTTTAAACAAACAAGACAAATTTACAGCAAGTTTGGTATAAGCTAGTTGAGACGACAAGTTTTCATTTCAAAACTTAAAACCATTATGCTTATTATCGTCGTTTCGGGCTTCCTACATTCGCGCCTTAAATATGAAGACCAGGCCGTTGTTTTTTATGTTGAGAGGAAAACGGTGATAAATTATTCTCCTAATTTCTTTACATAAAATTACATGTCTTAAATTAATAAACATGTGTCCTAAATAGCCAAAGATTTAATAAGATATCGAAAATAAAAAGTTCCTCTTAATAATAACGTAGGTAAAATATTATTCAGAGTTATTTGGGATACAATAAATACTGCGTAGTCTTGAGAAGTTCTTACCAAATAGAAAACTTTTTAATTAATAACTTTACGAAAAAATGCGTTGCTCTTTCTAAAAAGTCCTGCTTGATTAGAAAATACATTTCCACAAAAAGATTGGTATGTTGGAAATACAGGGTGGCTTTTAAAAATTAACAAAAGATTCGGGCAATATTTCCAAAACTTGTAGGTGTAAGTACTTGCGTTAAATGAAATTTTAACAAAGGTGACCTATGAAAAATTTCTAAAAAGTATTTTCATTTTTCAGAAATTATTTATTTATTTAGGTAACTATTTACAAACGGAACACATCGCAGATTTTAATAAATTTTGGTACATTGGGGCATTTTGGGGCACTGATCACGAATCTGAAGGAATTTTTAGTCGGAACAATTTTGTTTTCAAAATATCCATTATCAAAGTTTAAAAGCAAATTTACCTTATTTTCACTATGTGTTTGCAAACAGTTCTTAATTTAAAGCTAAATTGACACTAAATAGAGAAATATTGCACAGTGAAATAAGACCAGGCACTAATAATACTCCTTATTTGATATCTTAGCTTGCGCAGATGCATGGTGGAATAAAGAATAAAGATAGTGCCCGGCTTTATTTATGTCGGTTTTAGATCGTGTCTTATTTTGGTCTTATGTTAACTTCGGAACTGACACGAACAGTTGTCGGCCACATAATCGTAATTTTTTAGAGGGTAAAATACTTAAAACCATGCTTTTTTAAATGTTTTCATTAAATATATTAAACAAAAGCGTACACTATTAAAAAACAAGTCACAGCGTTTTATGACTTTTTACAAACATTTCTTCTTAATTTTTTATGGTAAATATTAGTGTCAAAATGATGTGCAATAACTTTAAGTTATGAGTACCAGGCACTATTTGAAGAAGGCCGGTATAAATAATACCCGATCCTAATAAGATAACTTGCAATAATTATCTAACATAAGATTTCCATCCTCTTAAAAACCCATTTTTTTATTTTTACCCTTTTTTTCATAAATTGGTTAAGCTTCACTTTTAATCTTAGTAGCCATGGTGCTCAGATTGAAATGATTGAAAGTAAAGCTTTTCAATTTTATGAAAAAAAAATGGATAAAACTAAATAGAAAATGGATTATTTAAAAGGTGGAAATCAAATACTGAGAGCCACTTTAGCAAAAAAACTCAAGAATTGTGTGCAAAAAAGAAGCGAAAATGGTGAATTTGGGTTTTATTATTTACTGTTGACGTTTGTCAAAGTCAATCAATAATACAAGACAATGTTATACCATGATAACGTATTGTAAGCTTGTTTAACGTAAGAAAAGCCA
This sequence comes from Listronotus bonariensis, assembly GCA_014170235.1. NCBI lineage: Eukaryota > Metazoa > Arthropoda > Insecta > Coleoptera > Curculionidae > Listronotus > Listronotus bonariensis. The sequence continues at coordinate 149,755 of JACEGR010001283.1, forward strand.
CGCTGTCATCAGTTCTGTCTCACTTTCAAATTATTTCCTTTTTGTTGCTCGACAACTATTTAAACGACGCGATTAGAAAGAAATAGTTGATTACCGTCTTTATTTGTATGAAGCATCTGGATTTGTTCTTAGCTAAATTTACTTTACCGAGGTCAAATTATTAAAACGTTTGTATTTATTAAATAAAAAAAAAAGAATATATTGTACTATCCAAAATGAAAATTAAAGCAATTATTTTTATCGAAAAATAGTATGTGCAACTCGTAGGAAAGCATATTTCCGGTCTTAGCAATGGCTGCTGGACTCTAGCCCGTCCAGCAATCTTCATCATCGTCCGGAAATATATCGCTTCTTCCTACACGTTACACAATATATATTTTTTTTTGTCAGTAAGTTTGACAGCCTTATTCGTAACTGTAATTTAGAGTGCATATATCAAAAAAAAAAAAAAAAATTATAGGACTGTTTCTGTCTCGTAGGGGAGAATTTACGTCAACAAGGGTAATATTAAAGTATATAGGTGTGTCATAAAGAAGTGGTATTTTTTCTCGGAATTCCAAAATTTAAATATGGGGTGTCGCTTTGGGAAGGACGAAAATGCTTTAGGTAATGCAATTCAGAAAAATTGGAGACAAAACATTTTTACTCTTTCGCTGTTATAAATAAAGTTAGCGCGCAGAATGCAGTCAGATAGAAAGAAATATAGGAACATTTTTACTTTTTCGAAAAAAATCTGGTTTGTTAGAATTAGAAACCAGAAGAATTCGTTTTCTCATGAAGCAAGGCTTTTAAACAAGTGTCACTTTTTTCGTTTAGTTAACCATTAAAAAGCTGTCCATTTGGTAAGAACTTTTGAAGACACGCTGTTAAGTGGTAGTGAGTGTTCTTAAAAACTTTTGTCAGTTACATCCTCCGGTAATGCAATTGTAAAATAATAAAATAGTGGCAAACTTAAAAAGAATATTTAAAAAACAACTATAAATTGTTACATTAATTGTGGTCAATTAATATTTTGTAATATAAGTTTTGCAACATTTTAATAATGCATTCGAAAAACAAGTTCCGACGCCATATTAACCAGAAATAGCGTATTTAATTTGCAAACGCTTATTAAAATAATCAAAAGAGAATCTAACAAATAGTATAATTTAAACAATTATTGCTATAAACTAGTTTTTTTGTTGCGTCATTGGATTCAATAACTAAGAATGTCGTGACATACTCCGCTTAACAAATCGTGTGTCTAATTTAAAAAACACGCTGCAATTTTAGGTGTTTTCAGATATTATCTTAACAGCTAATTATTGTTCATATTTGATAAAGTGGAGAAATCTTTTATAATTCGATTAAAGTAGTTAATGTGTACTCTGGCCGGTAACACGAGAGTGGGTCGTTAGTCAATGCCGATGCCGAATAAAACCGCTCTTTCCCGGCTAAACTAGTTTCAGCCGGTTGCATTTTCAATACAACTAAAGTTGTGAGCCAAGTTAGTTGCTTCAATCCAGACCTTTCTCGCCGTTTGCTAGTTTATTGTTTTATTTTTTCATTTATACCTATTTCAGATAATTAATTATACGATCACTTAAGATATACTTTTATTTGTCATTCAGTTCTAAGGCTGTGCGTGTTTTTGTGTTGCTTTTCGCGAATTAATAATGATTTACCGTTGATTAGTTAAATGGAATACAATATACTTTGTTGAAAGACAGTGTGTGCTGTTAAAAAAATATATATATTCCGGGTACCTATGGTTAAGTTATTCCGACGAAGATTCGGTAATATTCCCTACAATTTAACAAAGGAATGGTTGCGAAAAAATTCGCATTCACTGTTACAAAATCAGACTTTGATGTCCTGGATGGAGGAATGCTACAAGAGACGCACAAGTTTAGTGTTTACATGTTATTCCAGGGACTCTTTATTAGATGACACCAATTTTTGCTTAAGGGCCGTAAAAAGAAAGAACCATTGCGAAGTCTATTTTTGCCACGGCCGCAATTCAGTAGCCCTCATTTGAAATGGCTCAAGAAAATAGATTATTTTTACTTATTCACACCATGACCATAGCGGATCATGATTTTGTCATTCAGGCTCAGTTTTTTCATACTTTTTTCGATAATCCAGCTGAGGTAGGCACTGCTAGATTGATTGGCAGAAGAGTATGCATGAGGATGCACCCTAGCTTGAGAAGGAATAGAAACAAGCTGATGCTGCAAAGGCTTGAGGCACCAAACCTTAGAACTTTGATGAAAAGAAATTCGGCAGTGGTGAAGCATCACCTGAGAACGGTCCACATGTATGTTATGTAAATATTTACTTTTTATCTCTTATTGATAATTATTTCTAGGTATAAACTGTTACTAATATGAAATGACAAAATTTTATTTTACCTAATTGATAGGCTATTTTTAATTAGATTTTCTAAGATCTTTTAAAGATGTTTTTATTGGTGATATTGGTAATAATATACAGGATAGGACAAAGAGTATACATTTTTAATGAAGCACCCTGTATATTATATTACCATTAAGATGTTTAAAATACCGTTAAGAAAATACCACATTAAATATATTTAACTTTATTGGTTTTATAAACTCTGGCATCAAATAAGGTATTCAGGTAATTTTAAGTACCGCCATTTTGTAGTAGGTATAGGTATTTGACTTTTGTATTCTAGAATTATAAAGTACTCGTCAGGAGTTTTAAAATGATGTGTGCTACAAGACCCCTATCATATAACGCAAACTTATTTGGCACATTGTATAAATCGAGAATAACTTTAAAGCCGATTCCCACCTAGGGGTTTTAACCCCGGGTAAAAGTCTTTGACTCCTGACGATTCACGCCTGCGAGTCATGGGTAAGGGTTAAAACCCGTGCGTTTCCATCCGCCAAATTAGGACTGGTTCTTATTTTCCCCTATGGGTGACGGCTTTTGACAAAATTCCCCTACCTAAATTAGCAGTTGGTACTACCAAAAGTTGTGATTCGATTCAAATATGCATGGATATGATTTTACCCGTGTCCTTGAAAAAACCCCGACAATCAGCTGATGGGTGCCGACTCATGCGTCACGGGTGAACACCCCTAAGTGGGGATCGGCTTTATTTAAGACACCGACGTTAAAGTTACTAAAGGGTAATCAATTAGTGCTTTCCGATTTTATAATTGAATTAACCATAAAGATTGAAGACACTGGTCACAATATTGTTGTTTTTATTCGAAAGACCAATTAGTTGCAATTATGATTTAGAAAAATTTACCGGCCAAATGTCCTCAATGAATTTCTTGATAATAGCGAAATCGATCAGTCTAATTAAGCATGACGTTTTCACATATTTGGGGCCGGTATCTCACGATAACATTTTTGATGTTTGTTTAATATGCTCTATAGTTCAGGGATTTAGCATAAACTTTCATTTTTGATGTTTGTTTAATATGCTCTATAGTTCAGGGATTTCACGTAGCCCCATAGGAAGAAGTCGCAGGGCCATACCGCCAAAGAAACTATCGCGTTATTGCAAGGGCAGTTTGTTGTGATATCACAACATGGCCCAGTAAATTATATGGCGAATTCATTTTGCTGCCTATGTTCAGACTACGTCTACGTCGTAAAACGATGACGTCATCATGAATTTTGACGTGATCGGGTTCCCTCTGGTCCAAAATCGTGAGGCAAATTCATTTTGCTGACCTTGTCAGTTTTGAGTGATCACGATTTTGGACTACTGGGAAATCGATCACGTAAAAATCATGTGACGTCACTGTTTTAAGTAGAAGACGTGACGTAGGCATGGCCAGCAAAATGAATTCGCCTATATACCGCAGAATCATGTGATTTGAAGCCGTGCGACTTCTTCCTATGGAGCTGCGTGAAACCGAGGGTGTATGCTAACAATCCAAGAACTATAGAGGATTGGAAAACCAACATCAAAAATGTTATTCGTGAGATACCGGCCTAAATGTGTGAAACCATCATGCTAAATTGGACTTATCAAATTCGCTATTATCAACTAAGTCGTGGAGGATATGGATTGGCCGATATTATTTTAATCATAATTTAAATAATTTTCCATGCAAATGGGACAGTTTTGCATGACCGTCGGTAAGTACTGCGGGTAATGAGGAAATTGGCGATTGATTGTTTTACTCTTTGGACGATTTTAAGATGGTTTTAATTTAACTTTTACAACTCAGTCTTCAAAGGTCTTAGCCCTGTTGTGGATAAAAACTTTAAATTCTGCATGTTAACTTCAAACCACTTGCAGTTTATTTAAGTGGTTTAAATTACACGTACATTACACAAAGCACTCCAAAAACCTTTTTTTTACCGAACGAAATATAAATACATGTAAACAAAGTTCAAAATAAAATTAGGTTTCAGATTGAACTGGTTTAAACCAATGGAAACAAAATTTGCCCATTCGCAATGCTAAAGATAAAACTTTTTCTCCGTTTGAATATTTCTAAACCCGTATCGTTTTCTACGTGTTTTTTGCAATACTAAGTAATTTTATTTGCAATAAAATATAATCAGTTTTCTCAAATTAAATGCCATGAAAATTGGTTGATAATATTTTTAGTTTATTATACTAGGGGAGCCCACGATGCTAAATAGGGATTTACTCAAGCGTCATAGAGACCTATTGGGTTGCAAAACTTGGATGATAAGAGAAAAAAATGTTATAAACTTTTGGATCGTATCGGGTTTTACATTTTTCGTTATCGTTAAACGATTTCCTTCAAAATAAAAAAATAGCCACTCTCGATAATGTCAAAATGACGTTTTTTTTTGACATCTTTGTAGCCCTTCGCTTTGCTTAATTCACTCTGAAATTGTCAGAGTAGTTAAACTCTTCGCTTTACTTACTAAACTCTCAAATTGTCAGATTAGTTAAATATACACTATTTAGCATGTAATTAAATCACCTTATCTTAATCTGACGCGCTCGACTATTTCTGATGGATATATTTTGTTTTTTACGATCGGCCTTGTATACGGTGCACATATTTGGCGGAGGTACTTTACCGGGTACAAGGTATCCTCCGGTATATTAATCTGCCGCTCTGTAGTAAATCCCTAAATTCCCCTCTTCGGCTCCCCTACCATTACCTAATCAAAGTTTAAGGGGCAAACTACGATTTACTACGATTTTTTTAAATTATACATACATACATACAATACACATACAAGGTGTTACCGAAGCTCGTTAAGAAAAAAGATATATTTTACATCTAAAAATGTAATAAAAAATGTTTATATAAACATGGGTCCGTTTCTATGATACAGGTCGTGTAAAAATTTTCCTGTCTTTAATACTTTGTTTTACATCTATTAACAACCCGTTACAATATACGATTACCTTTAATTTCGATCTGGAACCTACTTACTTACAATATCTTGTTTACCATCGATGACGTCCGATGTGCATATTATGAGATCCGATTTAAAAACGACTTTTACTCATCTGCTTACCGAATAAAAGCTATTTTTCTTTAAGTATAAACCAAATGTATTTAATTTTAACACACAAGTAAAAGAAACAAATTTAATTTTGACAATTTTAAATATTATTTAAGAAACAAAAAATGGTCACTGATCTCGATGGATTGCCAATGTTATAACCTGCGCGAAACAAAAGTTACATTTCATGGGCGAAAAAAACCGGTTTGTACGCAAGCCAGTTGAGGGTAAACGCACCCGGACCCAAACAAACTATTCGCATTATAGAAAAGAATTTGTTGACGGCGTCCTGGTTTTCTGTTCGGAAGTACGGTAGCTAATGAGCGTTACGGTCAAACCGCGGACGAAGGGTACGGGGTGCCGGTGTTTGTATTTTGCCAAGGCTTTTTAGTGCGCATGTTCGTCCACCCACTGCGCGCGGTCGTAAAATCCGAAAAATGCTTCTTGCCACTGCGGATCTAAATGTAGGTTATCTATGAAAATGGTACACCACTGCATTTTTCAAAAGTATTTTTTTGAACCCTCGTTTTTTTTTTAACAATTTTCATCTCTTGACACTTTTTATTGGATGTGGATGTACGGATTTTGCGTAAATAAATAAAAACCATTTTCAGAAAATTAATAGGCCAAGAGAAAGATTGGTCGGTTTATTATGGTGCTTAAAAAAATGGCCTTTGATGCATAAGAAATGCCTCCCAAATTTCACGAATATATCTAAAATTGGCTTAAACCTTATAAAAACCGATTTTAAAAAAAAATTAAATACCTGCTCTAATTTAAAATGTAAGCTATTAAGGACATATAAGTATGTTCATAGGAAGATTTTTTAAATATTTTTTGTTGTTGAATCTCCCCTTAAAGTGTGTGGGTAAAGTTTCTGGAACCTGAATGTCTTCGGGAAATTGCATTTTACTTAAATAATTTTCATTAAATTTTAGTTTATTTGAACAACTAAAAAAAAAAAGAATTTTAATCAATTTTAATTTTAAAGTGGTTATTTACTTACATCTGTGCCTGTTTCTTGATATACAGTGGCTGCAGAAACTAGCCATCTTCTCAAAGCATGCCAGTTGGGCTTATGGATGTCCTCAACAACGGCACCTGATTTTATATTGGCCTTTACCCTGCTTAGTTGCTGGCGGAATATAGCCGTCAATGAGTCCTTTTTTTTAAATCAGTCATTGTACAATTAGCACCAAAACATGTTTGAATGTTATTCCACGCATCGTAAATCAAATTTCGATTTTTCTGATTTGGATCTTTAGGATTCCAAAGTATCTCCTCTTTTTGGTAGAGATCCAAAAATTTATTTACTAAATCGCTCACTCCATTGTCAAATTCTCAAGCAGAAAAAGTATTAACAAAAAGTGTGCATCGAAGCAATAGCGAAGCGTCTGGAAGCTGCTACCGAACCCACTTTGCCGAACTTCGCGTCCTTTGATGTTGAGTAGGTTACCGACAGTCGCCGGCAAAAACTTCTGTACTACGGTGTAGTGCGAACGTTTGGCGAATCGTGGCGAAGCTACTCTCCCACACGCTCCACGATGTTTGGCGAATGCCGAATGTTCGCCGTAGTGTCTGGGAGCGGCTTAACAAGACATACAGTGTGTCCACGGATGGACCCTAACTACACTATACCCGTAATTTTATTATTTGCTTTATCTGAAATAATAAAAGCTATTATTAAAATGCCTGCTCGATTTTGAACAACCATATCTAGGTTGCTTAAAATCGCGAAAATCTTAGTTTAAAAAGTAAAGGAAAAACACGCAAAAAATAGCAACAACAAATAAACGTCAAAACTGACAAATAATAATTGACATTAGGAACTTTAAAGCTGGATTTATAGATTGACGTTTGTGTTTCCGTCTGCCATTTGACGTTTTCAGTTAGGAGATAAAACAACAACATTCAATTTGTCAATTTATAGTTTCTGTTTACCGTTTTCATATACCATATCAGAAACCGAAACGGCGATCGGTAACGAAAACGTCAATCTATAAATTTAGCTTTATATTAGAATAAAAATAAATCCATGTTTCTACTTTTCAAAGACACTCATAGAAAAAATATTGCTCCTAACACTAAATTTGTGCAAAGTGTATTGCCCGTACGAAAAAATATATAAATAATAACATTTTAGCATTAGCATTTTTTCGAAACACTTTATTAAATTACACTCCTAGACAAAAACCGAACAAACAAAATTTTGTTCAAATTCAATCTTCAATAACTTTTTGGTTTTTTGACCGATTTCAATTATCTTTTAGTCTTATTGTAGCTGCTTTCATCAAGATTATTATTTAATATATGGATTACGAAAAGTTTTATAGGATTAGTTGTTATACAGGGAGAGCCAAATGTTGCAATTTGACATACTCTGTGGAATAATTTATCGTCACAATTTTTTTATCAGTGTAATGGATTTAATGCCCCATCTTTTTTAACTTTTTCTTTTTTTATTTATATCAGTATCTTTATTCTAAAAGAAAATACAAATCTTTAAACAAGACAATGAAATATGTGTATCGGGTGTCCAGTTATATATATTTTTTAATGATAGTAAATAAATAAAAATACTGGTTTATTAAGTTGGTTTCGTAGTTTCCAAATCGGTATTTTTTTAAATTTATTTTTAATAAGAGGTTAAAATGTACACATTTTTAATGACTATTTCTTTTACAGAGGTATTATAAAGTTTTAATTCAACTGATTTTGGTGTTATGAGAAATTAATTATTTTGAATTAAAGGTAAAAAGAATCTTTAAAATTGCAACAAATAATAGTTTCATACTTTTTTATTCAAATACAACGCACTTAACAATTTTTGAGTTGTAAAGAAATGTGATCAAAATGTTTTCGAATTTTAAATTAAGATATTTCAGCCAAATTACAGAGTTCGATAAAATTTTGTATGAATGTTTTTATCAATTACAAACTTTATCTGAAATAAATTTCCTTAATGAAATTTTGCTTAAAATTTAATTTGTTATCTCTTAAGATATAGAGAGTAAGACATTTGTCGTAGTTATCATTAGTTTCGAAAATATGACCATCCAAATATTAAGTTTCCCTAATATGTTCGCAATATTATTAAAATTAAATAAATGGTTCTCTTTTAAAAATTATATTTCCTTTTAGAATAAAGATACGATATAAATTAAAAATAATAAATGTTAAGAAAGATGGGGCTTAAATCATTCGTAAATTGACGTTAAATTATTCCACAGGGTGTTTGGGTCAAAATGCAACATTTGGCTCTTCCCTGTATAACACCTAATCCTATAAAACTTTTTGCAATCCCCATATTAAATAATAATCTTGATAAAAGGAGCTACATCTGGACCAAAAGATAATTAAAATCGGTCAAAAAACCAAAAAGTTATTTAAGATTGAAAATGAACATTTTTTTTGTTTTTCCAGGACTGTAGCTTATGCTAATCAGAAGGTAATGAAAAAATTACAATATTTTTTGCTATCGCTTTTAATTGCTGGGAAAAACTGAGTGTAAACTGTAAAAAATAATTTACTTTACTTTGTCATGTTTAAACATTCTCAAGTTTAGTTAAAATGTTACTAGATTTTCTTAAATTTTTACACCTAATAAGTCTTGTTTTGGATTCTTTTAAAAGTCAGTTGTTTTTTCTTATCAATTAAGGTAATGAGAAAATGTTTTATTGCATAAATTAAGACACCTTCTGACTTTAAACAAGGCTGCTTAAAATAGAGAAATATTTTTCCTCTAATTATTTAATTTAGGTTTTGATCCCCATTATGAATGTTTACTCAGTACATAGATCGTTAATATCAATTTAAACCACTTGTTGTTAATTAACACATCGTTAAATACTGTTGTTAATTCGTTAAAGAAAAAATCAAAACCCTAATTTCAGTTAATAGAGTACGAAACAACGTGTAATTAATTATTTAAGAAATATGACAAATTTCTGAAAATATTAATGCAACTTAATGACTTTTTGTTATTTAAGTGAGTTTCTTTGGTTTTTGGTCAGTCAGTATTAAATGGAAAGTATTTTCTATTTTTAAAAGTTTAAGCCATATCTAATATTTGTTTATTATAGATAAATTTACTATAATAATAATAATAAATTACTATTCAAAAGAATTGTGCAATATAAAAAAATGCACAATAAAATGAAACGGCATGACAAAAAGCACATAGTATCATTTGTGAATAATTTTTTTATAATCTAGACTGTATGTACACGTATGGGGTTTACAAGGGGATAAATAAATAAAAAAAAATAAAAATTAAACTCCTGTTTAGACTACAAATGTTTGTTTGTAAAAAATATGAGTCACGAATTGAAAACATTAATTTGGTATCCAGGGTTTGCAAAGATTTTTTTCTCCAAGTGTAAACTAGCTTCATTTTTTATTTTTAAGTAAAATACCAATGTTTTCTTATTTATTTTTAATAAGAGGTTAAAATGTACACATTTTTAATTACTTATTTTCTTTTACAGAGTTTTAATATAGTTTTATTCAATTGATTTTGATGTTATGAGAAATTAATTATTTTGAATTAAAGTTAAAAAAGAATCTTTAAAATTGCAACAAATAATAATTTCATATTTTTCTATTCAAATACAACGCACCTCACAATTTTTGAGTTATAAACAAATGTTTTCGAATTATAAATTAAGATATTTCAGCCAAATTACGTAGTTCAATAAAATTTTGTATTAATGTTTTTATCAATTACAAACTTTATCTGAAATAAATTTCCTAAATGACATTTTACTTAAAATTGAAAAATAATGATATTTGTCACTCATATTTTCAAATTTTTAATCCATTTTTCCTCTTGTAAACTCCATCTGGGGAATGATGAAGTTCAAAGAACTTTTCATTTTTAAGTTGCTCCGTTTAAAAAATATAGGTGGGAGGGGCATTAAACAAATGCAATGTACATGATTTCTTTTTATTGCAGTGGGCAGGAATTTCAAAAGCTTCGCTTAACTCTCAGAATGATGGTGGTCTCAATCAGCAATCTTTAATTTCACCAAGAACCAGCAGACCGCTAACACCAGCAAGTCCAGAGAAGAGGGCTGATTCACCCAATGCTGACAAAGCAATTGTTGAAGTAAGTTTAGGCTCTTAGTACTGCTATACACGGTAGGAATCGGCCGATATTGGTTAGCCGATGGCTTTTCTATGAGATAGTATGCGAGCTTTCACACGTGTCGGACGATAGTCGGGTATCGGGAGATATCGGTTTGACGCCGGGCGCGCTCACTACAAGACCGGTTGCCGGCCGGTTCTTGGGACACAATACCTAATGCGAGTTTTCACACGTCATGCGGCAGTAGTTTGGTAGGTTGATTATTTTGAGGTTATCGCGAGTCGAGATGGCAGGTAATATTAATATTGATACTGAATTATTAATTACTTCGGTGGAAGCTAAGCCTTTTCTATGGAACAAAACGCTAGCGATATATAAGGACAAAATTGCCACGAAAAATGCCTGGCGAGATGTGTGCAAGAAACAGACGTACTGCTACACACGTATCGGGTAGGAATCGGCCGATATCGGTTAGCCGATGGCTTTTCTATGAGATAGTATGCGAGCTTTCACACGTGTCGGACGATAGTCGGGTATCGGGCGATATCGGTTTGACGCCGGGCGCGCTCACTACAAGACCGGTTGCCGGCCGGTTCTTGGGACACAATACCTAATGCGAGTTTTCACACGTCATGCGGCAGTAGTTTGGTAGGTTGATTATTTTGAGGTTATCGCGAGTCGAGATAGCAGGTAATATTAATATTGATACTGAATTATTAATTACTTCGGTGGAAGCTAAGCCTTTTCTATGGAACAAAACGCTAGCGATATATAAGGACAAAATTGCCACGAAAAATGCCTGGCGAGATGTGTGCAAGAAACAGACGTACTGCTACACACGTATCGGGTAGGAATCGGCCGATATCGGTTAGCCGATGGCTTTTCTATGAGATAGTATGCGAGCTTTCACACGTGTCGGACGATAGTCGGGTATCGGGCGATATCGGTTTGACGCCGGGCGCGCTCACTACAAGACCGGTTGCCGGCCGGTTCTTGGGACACAATACCTAATGCGAGTTTTCACACGTCATGCGGCAGTAGTTTGGTAGGTTGATTATTTTGAGGTTATCGCGAGTCGAGATAGCAGGTAATATTAATATTGATACTGAATTATTAATTACTTCGGTGGAAGCTAAGCCTTTTCTATGGAACAAAACGCTAGCGATATATAAGGACAAAATTGCCACGAAAAATGCCTGGCGAGATGTTTGCAAGAAACAGACATTCGAAAATAGTTGAAAAATTTGTCTTTATGGTCCCGTAGATCTTCAAAGAAAGTATAAAATGCTCCTACGATAGTCCTCAAAACGATTGGATGTACCCAAAAAATTCTACGCTTTGTAAACGTCGACGCCTTCGTCGATGCAATGCCAACATTGCCATAATACATCTTCGATCCATTATACACAAAAGTTCAGTATTTAATGTTCATTCCTCGATTTTATTTGCACCAAATCGGTCAGTAACCGGCATAAAAACGGCTGCATGTTAAATGTTGGATTTCTGCCCGATATCGGCCGATTCCTATCCGATACGTGTGTAACAATACTTATAGTGCCTAGAAAATAAAGGGTGCGTTTTAAAAAACTTACATGGCTATATTTTCAAAACCAAGGAAAACATATACTGGAAAATGTCCGATTAAATTAATAAAAAACTAATAATAATAAAAAAATAATACTCCCCAAAGAGCTAACTCGCCCCGATAAAAAGTTCTAGGTATGTATGTTGTTCTTGTCTAAATCGTCTGTAGAAAAAGTTTGGGCATCTGTTTTGGTTGTTGAGCGCCTGTGCAACAACAAACAGAATTTCTTTTGGGAACGGATAAGCTTTACAGGGAGTATTATTTTAATTTATTATTAATTTTTAATATTTTTTTTAATAATTTAATAATAAAATGTGATTTTTGTAAAATTTAAGGGTAGTATTTGATTTTACCTCAACTGTTTTATGACCAACGAAAGGTGTGTTGCCATTTAGGATTTTTAAGTAACTGGGGGTGTAGCTTAAGGGGTTGATACAGGGGTTTTGAAAAATAAGTCATTTATATTCCCCAGATTTTATAGAAACGGTATTTTTTATTGTTTGATATTTGCCTTAGTTTAGAAAATATAGTCATTGTAAATTTAAAAAATGCACCCTGTATTTATTTTTTTAGTTCTATACGTGCAAATTATGTTTATGTATATAAAAACTATATTATTCTTTACAGACATTCAAAAACAATCAGGTTACACAGTTTGCAAGCCCTGACGAAATAGTACGCTGGCTGACACAGAATCGTTTCGAAAAATACTTGGACACATTTAACAGTTTCTCGGGCGCAGATATGCTTCGAATGTCTAAAGAAGATTTGATTCAAATCTGTGGTCAAGCTGATGGAATAAGATTGCACAATGCTTTGCACCTAAAGTGAGTAACAAGTATATTAGCCACAGCTATTTTTTATATTTTCTTCCTTTTGCTTTTAAAATTAAACATAAAAAGTTATTTTTATTTTTTTTCCTTTTTTGTGAGGGTTGATTTTTGACCCTATGTTTATACAACAAACTACCCTTTGTAGTAGGGATGCTAAATAGGGATTTATTCAAGTAAGCATCATAGAGATCTCTTGAGAGTCAAAGCTTAGATGATAAGAAGAAAAAAAAGGTTATAGAATGTGTACCTTTTCATCGGTAAGGGAAGTAGCTATAGATTTTAAATATGTCAAAAAATACTGATATTATTTCGTTATTCTTAAACTAAAAAAAAAAATCGCCACGCTCTAGATTGTCAAAAGACGTTTTTTTTTTACAGCTTTGTTGCCCTCCGCTTTTTTACGTCACTCTCATTAACTCACTCTATCTTAATCTGACGCGCTCGAAAATTCTGATCGATATATTTTTGTTTTTTACGATCGGTCCTGTATATAGGGCTCATATTTGTTGAAGGTACTTAACCGGGTACTCCGGTAATGCCGGTATACTAATCTGCCGCGCTGTAGTAAATCCCGCAATCCCTCTTGAGCTTCCCTACCATTGTTTGGAACAAGGTATCACCTTTTTAACTTTTTTCCATTTGTTTTAAAACACTTTGTATATTAAAAGGGACACCAGAAAATAAAATATGACATGCAATTATTTTTTACAGGGCTGTCACACCAAAACTAAAACTCTACGTCTGCCGCGAGAACGCTTCAGTTTTCAACGCTATCTTCTTGTCTTCCCACAATCACAAAGAACTCTTAAAAAACTCTGTTCCATGGTCACCATTACTCCAGAACAAGTAAAGGCCATTTACGTCGAAGGCCCTCATTCTATTCACATTCAGTTAAGCGATGACGTTTTGCAACACTTCGAAGAAGAAACGATGTTTTCGCTGAATATTATGAGAGAGGAGAATGGAAGCTGTATTTTGTTGCTTAAACGCAAAATTAGGCAATAAAAATACACGTTAAAAAAGTTATGACGTAATGAACACTCTTTGCTGTTTATAAGGACTTTGTAGTTTTAACTGGCTACTGAAGAGGGCGCGATAAAAAATTTAGTTGCTGGTTAAAACGTATTATAAATGAAAGGGTTATTGTTACTGTTAATGGTTTGTTGTGTTACGAATATGGAACAAAGTTAAAAGTTTTAAGTTTTAGTTATAAATACCATATGTTTATAGATAAATCTACCTAAAAATTCATTTTGGTTCTATCAGAGGCAAAAATAAGTGCTTAAAAAGGCCCACAGACTAAGCAACTTGTTGTACGACAAGTTGTACATCTCGAGTAGATTTGACCGTCGAAACAAGGTATAATCTGTGACGTTGTCGTTAACCAAGTTGTACATCAGATGGGATGTGTCTGTGTGCAAAAGTATATATGCACTTTGTCACACTTTATACTTGCATAGGGTGTGGGCCGCTTTATTTGTCTGTAATCATCTATTATTTATAACCTAAATTTAAAACTCAAACATGTAAACAATTGAAGGGTTTTTTCAAAAACAGCCAATGTCAAGTTTTCAATATGGTCAGGATATTTAAAAAAAAAAACTAATAAAACATAGATGACTCACTCTATATATTTTTTGTAACTTGTTCGTATATATAGCAGTATTTTGAGCATTTAGAGATATATTAGGCTTGGCTTGTTTTTGCAAAAAAACCCTTTACTTTTTAATATACCAAAATTTGTTTATTTTTCTTTGAAATTGACAACTAATTATTTAAATGTTGCATTGGTTTAAAAAGTAAGTAACCATGGTTACAAACGAAAATGAGCATATTTTAGTATTTTCTTTTTAAAATATTATTCTTGTTTTGTGAATTAATAAAAAGTAATAAATATCTAGCTGTAGTTAATTAATAGTGTTAAGGTCAAACCTAACTAGTGGTGGAAATTCTGTTATTTTCATAACGTTTATAAAAATATGATTTTAAAAAGTTTAGCTGCTTTTAGATCCATCTTAGTTACTTTAGCAAATCACAATTACAAAAAAAAAAAACTGCTAAGTGCCTTTAGGAATACCTATGACCAAAGACTATAATAGCTACGGCGCCGATTTCTTTACACATTGTCGTAATTCTCTTGGGGTAGCTATTATATTCTTTGCTATGACATGATTTTTGTAAAAATTATATATTTTCAGATAAAAAATAATTAAGATGTGTCGTAGATAAGAAATAATGGAGAATTACTGTGTTTCAAAGTAGTTTGTATGCTCTCTATATTTTATTTCTTCAGTTCGTTTTAGTAGCAAAAGATGAGTAAAAAACAGTTTAAATTTTTTTAAATTGATTTTTTTGGGTTGAAAACAAAGAAGAACGTTAAGGTATTTGTTTCTTTTTAACTTACTAGATCTATTTTAGATCACACCTCATCGTACAGATCACAAATACCTTTTTCAAATATTACCACTTTGACGGTTTGATACTGTAAGGAAAAACTTTGATTTAACAGTACTTTGGGCAAGTTATATTAAGAAAATACCTAAGAACGAGCTTTGGTTACTAACTTTTTAAAGCTATGTAATACATTTTTTTTCAGGTGTTTTTCTCAATATAAAGTGCCCAAAGTATAGTTCTGTTTAGTTCATTTTGACAACCTATGCTACCAAATTAACCTTTTTAATAAAATTCAACACATTTTACATCATTATGGATTTAAAACAAAGAAACTGAGATTTTCTTATTATTGTCAGTTTGAACGCCAATAAAAGATTTAAAAAGGACACCATCTTGGTGACTAAGGCTGCTTGTCTGTACAACGTGCCTTATACATGTGTTAGTTAAGTTCACACATGCTTTGCTATAAGATTTAACCCAAATATTAACATTTGAAAAATCTTAGTAATAATTATTTTTTAAAATTATTCTCAATTTATTTACTTTTTTCTCATATCATAGATGCTAGTAAGCTTGTTTACCACATAATTTGTGCAGATAAGAGGAGTAAATCCATGTATAATATACAGTAATATTTTAATATCTTAGAATTATATTTAGTGATGCATCAAAAATTATGTTTTTAGGTTATAGCACAGATAGACATATGCTAAGCGGACAGATGCCGCTTCCAATGGCGCATATTTGGCCTATCGAACGCCGGCGGGCTCGCGTAAAACTGAGTTTATATACACGAAATTTGCGAATTGCGGAACGTGTTTGATTAGTTAATTTTGATCTAAACATTAGAAGTACTAATTGGGACCATTGGAGGCGGATTCTGTCCACGTATGGAAGTTTCTAACTGTGGTTATAGTAATGTTTAGAATTTGCTTTAAAAGTTTGTACCTTACATACAATTCATCATATACATTTCACTTTATAAAAACTCTTTTAACTTTATAAAACATATATATCGTTCTTATAAGAATCGGACCTAGTGAACTAACCCTATTTTTTAGGGATTATTAAGAGTAAATATTATTATTGTGGCCATTTTTAAGTACAAATTTTAGAAAATACTTAACTAATCAAATTTAGATTCGTGTTTTGTTTTATAAAAGTACAAAACTATTTTTTATAGGAATGTATAATATAGCAGATAAGAAATACAAAAGAAGGAGCTAAGTCACATTGCATTAAATTTTATTTAAAATGAAATTGCCTTAATGATTGTAGATGAACAAGTTCAGAAGGCAAAGCAAGAATTGGCACAGCAGTTTGGTTGGTTTAGGCGCAATTGATTACATTTTCATATTTTTGCATTGCTGCCTGGTGGCTGAATATGCTCCTCCTATTTTCAAAGCACACTTTCTATCATTTGGTCTCATAGATTCTACAAAGATGTTTCTTTCTTCAGATCATCAAACCCTCATATTATTAGGACATTTAAACGGATATTTATAGGAAATATCCAGACTTAAACAACATAATAAAAAAGAAACCTTGCCCGTGCCCATCTGGATGCTGCAAAATTGTAGACTGAAAATCCAGATTAACCATTTTCTGTCAGCCCCTTTCTCTCCGACCGCAAGCATGTGCTCTCGTCACCATAGACGAACGTAGCTCGTTCGAAAATGGGGAAATAATGTTAGGAACTTTTTAGACCTCGAAATATTAAAAGACCCGCCAAAACCCCGAGAGAGCTTTCTACAAAAACGTCCATTTTACTCGAAAGTCGAAGAATTGTTTTTTGTATATCAGTGCTTGCAGTTGTATATTATGTGCAAGGCCTTTTCCTAGTCTTCCCAGCAAACCCTGTATATTGTAGGACGTTGTTTATGCCCATTTTTTGCAATTGTTTTCTGGCTGGCTCATGGCTTGAAACAAGTCGAGTGCGTGCATTAGAAGCGCGTAGCATTGAAGCGGACTCTAGTGTCTAGCTTTAAACGACAGTGACTTGTCAAGTTTCCTACAATTTGTTTTAATAGTCCAAAGACTGGCTCTAAAATATGCCGCAGCGGTACTTTAATAGTACAATTTTCTTTTGTATATCCATATCTTGTATTTAAACTATTTGCCAAAAAAATTGATTGGTGCTACAGTTTAAAATACTTAAACTTTTACAAGTGTCAATAAATAAATGTGACTTTCAGCCAGTCAGACACGTCTTCCACATTTTTGAAATTTATTCACGCAAATACTTGCCCCAAAAATATTAAAAGGGAGGTACTCATAACTGTGTTCAAATAATTGTACTTTTGCTTTCAAAACTTTGGGCAAAAAAATGTCACAAAGAAAGAATTGACTATCAAAGTTATTTCTTTAAAACATTGTCGATTTGTGGAAGTAAAGTGACTACTTATGTATTATTATACCATTCTTGTTCATATAGATAGCTAATAAAAGGTACAAATTCATCTAGTACACAATACACACCAACATTTCTATTGTACCCTTAAAAAAGATTTGGCTAATTGTACTGATCATATAAAAATAGTGATGGATTTAGCTTCTTTTTTCTTTAAAATTATTGGCTAAATTTAGATTAATGCTTTATAATATAATCTTTATATATGTGCCTTCATTAGATTTAGTGCCAGTGGTGCTTTAAACATATATCAAACTTTTATAACAAAATTTTAGTATAATAGGTAAGTGACGAGTATAATTCGCCGTCATTAAAATGTATCGGTAGAACAAAAAACAAATATGTTTTACTGTTCCAGACTAATAAACAGAAACTGATTTAAGCACTAGTACTTTGATAAAATGTGAGACTACTTAATCATATACAGGGTGTCCGAAAAGTCAACGATAATATTGAAAACCCATGAGCATCCAGAAAAGACATGAAATAATCTTGAAAAAAATCGTTGGTTTTTGAGATATTGGCACTTGAAATTCACCAACATCGTCCTCTTGGATCAGATTTTTAATTTCAGGTTTGCAAAACTGAATAGCCATCTCATTAAATAACGACCAATATTAATCCAGTTCTGGTTAGTTCTAAAAATCTACAGCGTGGCCACGGAGTAATTTAACAATGTCTGTGAACTTTATTATTCTTGATACTTCGACAAAAAGTTATTTATCATAGAAACGTCTGCTTCACCTGAAATAGCGTTAGTGTTATTTTTCCTAAGATTATTTTATGTTTTTCTTAATGCCTATTATCGTTGTCTTTCCGGACACCCTGTATGTTTCTTTAAAACAGACTTTGTACATTCAACTGATCCAAAATATTAAGATAATTAACTGGGTTTTTTGTTAGTCATGGAATTTGATTATTGTTATTTGTTTTTTGGTAAAACAATTTTTATAATCTTTAGACTACGGCTATGATACCGAGTGGAGAGCGAAACGTGTGTGAATGCTGCCTTTAATTTTTATGTTAGCATTATACACTACGTTAATATCGAATAGTTGAAGCTAGCTTTAGTTAAAGCGGCATTTAAAAGTGGCTTGAAAAAAGCGATATAAACGGGCTTGAAAGTGACTTGAATCGTCCAAGTCAAACCTAAAAATAAGTAGGGTTGACATCACTGAAGCCGATTAAAAAGACGATATAAACGATTCAAGCGGGATTATTAACTGCTCAACTTCAGATGAATGCTTCCTCGAACATCATTAGTGTTAATTTCACATATGATTTTGACATTTTTATAAAAAATATGAATTGAAAAACAGGTGAAAAAACTTTAAAACACGCTGACACCAACAACAGCACACAAAAACGGGACGAATTAAAAAGTGAGGTTTGTTTTTCATTGAATGTCTACTGTGAAGTGGGATGCAAAACTGCCGAATATAAACCGAAATAAAAACGTAGACTTGGACATCATTTCAAAGCCGCTTTGTTTTCAAGCCAGCTTCAAACTATTCGATATAAACGTAGTGATAGAATTTGTATTTTTAAATCAGGCGGCTGCAATATACGTGAGCAAAAAAACCAGCCGCATGCCGCTTGAACCGAACAAATATTATAAGCGGAGCATTTTTAATATATGTAAAATGGTTTCAAAACGCCCATTGATACAAAATATCGTAGCTAGTACCGGCCACCAGTACAGAGATTCGACACTCACCGCTTTCACTTGGTATCGTAGCTGAGGCCTTAAGATGTATTACCTTTAAAGTGGTATTCTTTCGAGATATGATCAGTGAACAAACTGAGTGAAACAAAGTGAAACCAATACCATTCTTTTAAAACTTATGTGGTTAACTTTCTTCTAAATATTTATTAATATTTCAAATGGCATCTGTCACTTGGTCAAATGATCATAATCTCTTGCAAGAGAATAAACTGAAGAAAGTGAAACTGATAATTTTTGAAAAGAATACCACTTAAGTAAACATGTTATTTTTGAAAATGATTTCTCTTCAAGGTCTTATAATATCCAGCTTCGAAATCCCAAATTTCGCAATCGTAATGTTTTATTTTATTTTTTAATAAATCGGTTTTTAAGTGAATTATTATTGAATGTGAATTATATAATATTGAAAACAGATGATATAGTCAACACTTAAAAAAAAAATGAAATAAAACTTTACGATTACGGTAAGGTGTATTAAATTTAGAACGAAGACTTTGTAATATAGTGCTTATATACATATGTGTAATAAAAAGTGTGTTATCTTAAATGTACGTCCACCAAAGCAACAAGCAGAAACTTTTGTTACTAAATATTGCTTTGTGTTCCAAAATTGCGAAACAAATGTCAACAGGTTTCAACGTTTTGTCTCCACTAAAGCAACTGAAATCAGGAACAATTTTAGTTTTGTTTATCGTTTTTACGTTTACCTATTGTCGAGGAACTCTACATTTCGCGAAACTTTAGGGATTGAATGTCTCCACCGCAGCAACAATGAAATTTGTTCCTACTTGTTTCGACTTTTTCTTTGATATTACCGACTTGAAATAGAAACCCGACACACACAGAAACATTTTTATTTTGTTTTTCCAACAATGATCAACTTATTGGAACATTATGGAACTTTTAAGAAACAAGCAACATAAACAAAAAAATTTTTATTGTTGCTTTGGTGGATACGTACCTTAAAAACCGCTTTTACAATCTCGTGTCAATTCTAAGGGTTAAAGCACAGATTATTAAAGTCCTATCTAAAAAAATTGTTACTTAGAGTACACACACACACACCTTGACATCGGTATTGTCTTTATTTTTATAAAATATGGTTCGTTTCTAGGGTACTGGTAATTCCCTTGGGGTGGCAATTCTCCAATCACAATACACAAGGTCGCATGCACAGTGGCGGCGCGCGATCGTAATTTTATCTGAGCAAGATACATTTTGCGATGCCCTCTGCTCGCCAGTAAGAAAAATCAGGCGATGTCGTATCCGCAAGGCCCCTTGTCGACAAATGATATCGTGGGAAAAAACTGAGGAACAAAAAAAGGTGGTCACCTTTCCTGCGAGGCCCCTTTAACCGCGAGGCTATGACCCACGTCGCCCACGCCGTCCGCCGCTTCTGCGCATGCAACATCAATATAATCTAGCTTAACAAACCGGATTCTTATGCGACATTGCGTTAATCGCGCATGCGTCACTGAGAAGTAAGATTCTAGAATAGACCCGCTAGTAATCCTACTATTGACACGGCATTGTAAAAGCGGCTAAAATAAATATTTCACTAATATAGATTTTTGTTAAATGTTATATCATTTTATAAAATGTGTTTTGTAGATGGTAAATAATTTTTTAAATTTAAGAACATTTATAGTGCACTCTGCCTTTTCCAAAAATAATATCGCGGCCGACCTTATAATACCTCCTAAATGATTTCGAATATTTTTT
Source organism: Listronotus bonariensis (assembly GCA_014170235.1). Lineage (NCBI taxonomy): Eukaryota > Metazoa > Arthropoda > Insecta > Coleoptera > Curculionidae > Listronotus > Listronotus bonariensis. Next base: position 170,974 of record JACEGR010001283.1, read on the forward strand.
GCAGAATGGTTCAATAATGGAAGACGTCAGTGAATGAAGGTATTCTGAGACATTTTGTTAATTTTTGATCATAGACAAGAATATTATAAGGGGAATTTTTGATATTTGCCCATTTTAACTTTCTTTTTGTAAATAAAAATATGAATATTTGTTCTGCTTGTGATGTAAAATCCGTGAAAAAATAAACAAAAAAATCTACGTCCAAACATTTTAAAATCTAAATTACTCAAAATAAGTAAAGTGACACAACACCTTCATTCACTTACATACGTCTTCAATTGTGTTATTGTGTTTAAAATATATGTGTTATAACATCTATAAAAAAACTATTGGTAGGTGTATTTAACTACAATTTTAAATCTGCAGAAATGCATTTTTTTATAAAATAGAGGAGGTATTGCCAGGTAATCCGCGATATGTAATTATGCTGCTTATTTAGGCCGTATGGCGAGATCAAAACAATTATTTTATTATGTTAAAAATATTAAAAAGGAATAATTGGGTTTTATGGATTGTTATTTAAAAAGTAAATATATATGGTATTTTTCTGTTTATAGTGTTTTTCTTTATTAGGGATTTTAGGCGTCTGGGCGCTAGTAAAAAAATTGAATTTTCCTAGTGCAACAGAGAATGTGTCGAGTATGTTTTGAAAAAATCAAATGTCAACAAACTTAACATGAATGCATTAAAGTATAAATCGTGGTACAGACGCTTATGCAAATTTTGCATGATCGTCTGTATCCCGGTTAGGGCCGGACGCGGAGCGTATCTATTTTTTGTATTTTAAGATTGTATAAATACGTTGAAAACCAGAGCGGACCATCCCACAAATAGAAAAGTCCTTTAAGGCGTATTTTTAATACCATAAAACATTTACCAGGAGCAATGTGGGCATATAATAATTATTATAAAATGGTAGTAGTTCACATACTCCACTTTGGGCCTGTTAAATATGTTTTAGGCTATTAAAAATACTGTTAAAGCAGTTTGTTATATTTGTAGGATGATTCGCTCTGGTTCTCGACGGATTAAATATTAAAATATTTTAACTCATATACAAAGTAAGAAACTATCGTAACGGTCAAATATCTCATGATCATGACATAAGCGCTATCGAAAAAGTTTTAGACAAATGTTCCATAATACTTCTATCATGGACTGTCACCATAGGCGTAACTAGTGATTGAACCTGGAGGGGGCCTCGCAACACCCTGGGAGGGGCTCGGACGCTGTTAATACATTATATGTACATATATACCATATGGGCACATTTTCCTGGGGAACGACCTGGCAACACCTTGGGGGAGGGGGCCGGCCCTCCTGTAGTTACGTCAGTGACGGTCACCTCTAACGTTGCATTGAATTATTTTAAAATCAAATAATTTTATCAAGACAGAAATCTACCTATTTCCAATACGTTTCTTTACCTTCAATAGCATTATTCCTTTAGTTGGAAGGCGTTTCTAAGCAATGTACTTTTCCGACCATGGTCGGGAATATTTTTTCTGCCGCTTACCTTTTCCTATGCTTTCAATATTCACTGATGACGTTTGTCAAAGTGAATCAACAATACAGACAGGACAATGTGATACCATAGTTACGTATTATACCGAGATTAAATTATTATTATGTTGATATTTATTAAACAAAAAAAGGTAGGTGCGGCTAATACGCCATGTCGGGTAATAAGGCCTAATTAACAAAAATTCAAATTAAAATAATTGGTGTTCCTCAAGGCCTCATTCACATGTTGTTAACACTCACAGATGGGGATTTAGGCTTGTAGTCGCTCGCTAGCTTGGTCGCTTTCAGTAGTGTGACGCCATTTATAGTGAATTGTGCGGCACGAATAATAAAAAATGGTTCAACTTATTCGTAAATATATTTTGTAATATAACACCTAAATTTATAAATTTGCAGTATAGTTTTCTATTATTATTTGTTACTAGGACATTTGATGTTTAAAAAATTTATCATGGTACAAATATGATTTATTTAGTTTTTCATTACACACCTTGTTGGCGGTTATTAAGACCTACCAAATTTAATCATATGCCTTATTATCCCCATCATTTTTTTATCAACATTTTTTTGTTTTACAATGTATTTTATGTTTATTTTTGCAACGTTAGAAAATGAAATAAGAAATACGAACTCTGTGCCAGTTGAATAATTTTTATTTTTCGTGACTACCCGTGACAACCACATTATTTTTCAAATAAGCATTGTGGTTAAAAACTGACTTGGCAAAAACGTAATTATTTTTATTAGAGAAAAAATAGTATGTGCAAGTTGTAGGAAAAGTATATTTTCAGACTCTTGGTGGTTGCTGGACTCGGCTAAAGCTTCATTTACCGAACCCGTCTTCGTCCGGAAATATATCGCTTTTCCTCCATATTTTTTATTTATCCTGTACCTTGGAAACATGCTTTTCCGAACATGTAATTCTATATAAACTTTTTTAAAGAGCTAATTTAAAAATTTGTCCTTTAGTTGTTTCACCGCAATTGAAATATGACCAATATAAAATAAATCTAGAAGAAAGAATGGGATCGCTTCGGACCTGGTCCCGGGATATATCTAGCTGACCCTGTTCAGCCCTATTGACCCCTATGAACTGGCCGGTCGCCTGAAACGAAATAAAGAAAAACCCCCAATAACTCAAAAAAATCAAATTAAAAACGACGTTTTGGTGGCAAGTCTGCCACCTTTGTCAAGTTACAAATTAAATAAAAAATTAACTAATATTTAAATTAAAAATTCTTAAAATTTTAAGCATTTGCAAACTCTGAAAATAGTTTGACATTTGTGTCATGAGTGACATAAGTAACTGGTGTATTTATTATTCGTATGACAAAAAAGGTGATACGTTAGCTGATTTTTAGTTTTCCTGAAGATTTCAGTATCAAGCAAACGTAGGGTGTTATTTAAATTACCTGAAATTGATGCCACTATGAATGCTACACAGTTATCTTTATTTACTAATATGTACGCACTTTCATTTTGCGTTTTTTAGAACAAGTTTCCTTTGCTTAATACTCATAAATAACTTATTACCCATTTTTGTCTTACAAATAATAAATACAGCAGATACTTATGTCACTCATGACACAAATGCCAAACTATTGTCAGAGTTTGCAAAACTAAAGAGCTTAAACTTTTAAGCATTTTTAATTTAAATATGAGTAGACTTTTCATTTTTATTTTTTAACTTAATTTTAACTTGACAACGGTGGCAGACTTGCCACCAAAACGTGGTTTGGACCGGCCAGTTCATAGGGACAATAGAGCTGAACAGGGTCAGCTCGTATACCCCGGGACCAGGACCGAAGCAGTCCCATTCTTTCTAGATAGATTTTGGCGTTTACCAACAAAAAGACCGTATAAATGAATTTACCTAACCGATATAGAGCATATCTTCAATATAAAATAAAGTTCTGCTTTAACATATTTTAATTTAGTACTGTCAAAAAATACTGGTTAGTTCTGGTTATTTTAGTTGCGTCATTGACGCCTAAACGATTATATTTTTTCTATAATTATTTAATAGTATTAATATAGATAAAGACATCAGATAACTTTATTTTAGTAATGTGCAAACTTAAAGAAATTTAACATTAAACACTTTTATATTAACAAAATTCAAGCTTATTTCTACAAAATCCCTCTGCAATAACAATCAGCAAATATCATTTCAAGAGTAAACATGCTTAATTAATAAAAACATAGTTTACAATGAGTAGGTATGTATCAAAAAACACCAATATGTCTTAAATGCACTTTGATTTTAAGCAGGGCCGTATTATCCATTAGGCTGACTAGGTTACAGCCTAGGGTGCCATGAAGAAATAGGCGCCAGATAGGGGAGGAATAAGCTCTAGACAGGGGAGTTTGTTAAAAAGAAAAAACAAAAAAGTTTTGATCGGGTGGTCATATAGGCGCAAAAAAAGCGAATGACTTTTTTTTTTGGTCATCAAATTTTATATCAGGTGGTAAAGAAAGGCGCCTGGTACTGAAAATAGGTTTTTTTGCTCTTCAAAAATTATTTCCGTGCAAAATAGGTGCTCCGGAAATTGTAGCCTAGGGCGCCTCATACAGTTAATACGGCCCTGATTTTAAGGACGCAAATTGTCGTTTAGGAGAGTTTAAGCCCCTCAACCCGCCCCCTAATTAATCCCCTTATTCCAAATATAATTAGTACAGTACTTACTACAAAAATGTTTGTGGACATGCATTTTGGAAAGCCTTGCTTTATTACTTATTGCTAAAAATAAGGTAAAACAAATAAAAACTTACTAACGAAAAGCATTTAATTTGTAAGCAAATTTAAAAAGTAAACACATTTTCTGATAATGTAATATATTCGCAGTATGCTCTATAATTAGTTTTTAAGACGTTATGCATTATTTATACGGGTATAGATAAAAAATTTACGTATAAATTGCCTATGTTTATCAAACTTTGTGTCAATACGCAAACTATTTTGTGTTAAACTTGTATTTACAAATTTAAATATGGAAAAACTCTTGCTGGTTGTTTTTGTAAGTTTCATATTGTTTGGCATTGGAGGTAAGTGATTTTGAGAATAATAAAGAAATGTAAAGACCTTATGTATTAATGTTTATATTTAAATTTGACTCCATTGGGATGTAGTTAGGGGTATATTTATATGCTTTTAATAGAGTCCTAATTTACAATCGTTTGTTATAGCCTCAGTTAGACATCCACTTAATTAAATAAACAATCTTTTTCTTAAAAAATCCTAAATGAACCTAGTTAAATTCGGAAACGTTCAGTAGACTTTAAATCAAAACACTAATAAATATTATATTAAGTTAATGTAATAAAAATTACAAGGTGTTTCCTAACCACGGTACGAAACTTAAGGAAGTGATTTCTTATTCCTTTTTATAAAAAAGTTCATATAAACAAATATCCAGATTTGCTTCATTTCTAAGATACAAGGCGTTAAAGTTTTTAAAAAAGTAGGTGTTTTTTTAAATATTTTTTAGATAACATTTATTTCGTCTAATAAGGTGGTTGTAAAACCAAGAAAAAAAAGTACGCACTAAGTTTTTATATTTTTTTCAAATTAGGCAATTAAAAATGCAACTTTTTAGTTTTATGTATTTTCCAGAATTGATTTTTGAGAAAAAAATTAAGCCACTTTAAATCATTCCAAAAAGTATCTTTAAACAACATAAAATAAAATCAAAAATTAAAAATTTCGACCTTAGTAAATAAAAAAAAATCGATTTTTGATAAAATACACAACTGCTCATTTATTTTTGGGCAAATAATTTCAACTTCTGTATTTTATATCATTTGTCCAAGGCAGGGTACATTTTAGAAAAAATTAAAGAGGCTTTATTCTTTTTTTCTGGAAAACGAAGGTAGATACGAAGAAAATACAAAACAATAAAAAGTTGCATTTTTAATTGCTTAATTGAAAGAAAACATAAAAACTTTATGAAAAAGTCAGTGGCGTACTTTTTTCTTATAAATGGTTGTGGTGCCCACTGAGACAACACTGGAACTAACAATCCTAATCTAGGTAAGGCTTTACAAGCTCCTTATTACATTACATAGGTGTAAAAAATTATATCTAAATCGGTTAAGGGGTTTTTAAAATATTTAAAAAATATCGTTTTTTTTAACTTATGTTATGTGTATGAAAACTTTTTTTCATGAAAAGACATAAGAAATCACCCACCTAAGTTTCGTACCATAGTTAGGAAACACCCTGTATATGGCTTTTAGCAATGTTTTAAAAATAAATATTTTAGTAATATTTTTTACAAATTCATAATTATATAATTATAAAAAATATTTACATATCGTAAGAGCTTTTTATTGTTATGTAAAATTTGAAAAGTAATTATACCAAATGTAATGAGGCTTTAAAAGAAGATGCTCATTGTTTTGTAGGACACCTATAGTTGCTTTAAGAAAGTTTTGGTTGGAAATATAAGCACCAATATCTTTAACCAATGCTGGTTTGTCGCAACCTTTAATTTTGAAATTTTTTTGTCATTTTTCAGAATGTCAACGATGCAGCAAAGTATGTGACCCAAACAAAAATGAAATTTGCACCGGAAGCAATTCCTGTAAAAACAAATGCAATGCCGAAATTTGCACTCAGGATATCTACTGGGGATGTTTCTGCAAACCGGGATATTGTGAAAAAATCACGTCTGCGTACAAAAATAATGTAAAAATCTATTTACATTTTATCTGAAATAAATCGTTGATATTATGCAAATTAGATTATTTAATGTATATTTTGTATGTATATAATATGTATTTTCCCTTTTAAATCTCTATTGAACCACTTACTCTTACTATAATAGTTAAAAAAATTATTTTTTACCAACAATTTGATACCAGACGACATTATTTTAGTTAGCAGTAGAACACAAAAGTCCTAATGAGCTGTTTTGTTTTCTCTAACAGCAACCCGTAATTGATAAAGAACTTGGGGGCAATAAGTGATTATTTGTTATTAAATTAGATACTTTTTTCCTAATTTAATTAACCAATTCAAACATTACAAAAAAATAGGCTGATGTGCTGGTTAATGCTAGTAGGGAAAATAATTAGTTAATACGGATT